>BPTQ01000006.1:278814954-278842540 GCA_019973895.1 Chrysanthemum seticuspe | reverse complement strand
GATCAGGGATACAGTGGGTAAAGACCCGTCCTTCCTCCACGGTGTTGCACTAAACTAAACTAAACTAAAACTAACTAATAAACTGATAAATAACGTAAACAACGACAAATCTACGAGCTAACATATGCTAGACCATTATTGGGGTGACCGACTCTTTAACATGGAATTTTCTAATTCCTAACAATCTCCCCCTAAGGGAGGTCACCCCATGAAATACATTTTTGCTTCCTAGCATTCTATCTTTGACTTCGTTCTGGAGCTCGTAGACTTGAATAGGACTTTTGGACCGACATGCTCACACTTTTGAATCATGACATCTTTCCATCAGAGTAGCGGAAGCTTTACTGGTTCATGATATTTGCAGCAGCGTAGCAGAAGCATAGTATAGAAATATCAGAGCCAGGTTATGTAGATATGCACCAGTCATGATTTCTTCAAATAAGTGTGGATGCTGTGAGCATGCAGCTTTGGATTGACTTCTCAATTCTGACTAGCTGCAACCGTCCAAATGTACCTGCAAACAACAGTTAGCAATAAAACACATGAAAGTGTCTTTGATCACTTTCGCTGAATTGAGGTACACGGCCCACGGTTCCCCGTTAATCAGTACAAGTACTGCCTGTGATAAGGTATAATTCCGAAGAATCTCCTTGATAGGGTTTCGCAGCTGTTCTAGCTGTTCTCAAACAGGAACGTCTCAAAGAAGACAACACGGAGTGAGTGAACCAGCGAATTGAGATTCACTGATTGATGAAAAATGATTTGAAAAACAATCGTGAATTGCTTGAAAAAAGAGTTTTGCAATACAACGAAGGTTTATGAGAAAGATCAATTTTTCAATCAAAATACTTTTTGTATTAAAGAATGAGTACACATTCGACGTGCTAGTGAAAAGAAGAGATTCACACATCGAATGGTTTTTCTAAAAGTATTTTTCAATCAGAGATACTTTTTGAATTCGAAAATGAATACACATTCGATGTGCTAGAGAAAAGAAGACATTTTCACATCGAACGGTTTTTCCAAAAGTATTCGTCAATTCATTTCCTGGACCAAGGTTGATTCACGAGTGAATCGCCCCATCGTTTCTATCCAGTTGTCACAAGTTTGATCTTTAGAAAAGATCTCACATGCCACCTACCAAGAGCTTGTTTGATGTTGGCTCTAGAAGGCTTTCCATCTTCATCGTGAATATTTTACATATCACTCGGATGTTCTAGCAATACCACAAGGATAATGCGTAGGACTCTTAATATATTCTTACTTTCCACATTGTGTGAAACAGCAAGTCTTCAAGAATTTAGTGTCCTAATGAGATATTGTGGATGATCTCGTGGCTCTAGACTCAATTGTGCACATTTGGTTTCTATGCCGGAGACTAGGGAGAGGGTCTCCTTCTTCAATAACAACAAACTCTAAGAGAAAGTCGATAGATTATGTCGGTTCCCCGTGAGAATGAAACAAGCCCTTTTAAGAGGAACTTGAATAGCTTGGGAAGTTTAGTGCAGTGCGTCACTGGGTCCATGACGTCTTGTCTTCAATACCAGTGTTACCTTAGTAACCACCAGTAGCATATGTATTGAACCCGGTTACTGCCCTAAGGTGGAATTATTGGAGGGCTATTTCTTTTCACCCTTTTCACATTTAATTCTTTTTCATTCTTCAACCCCTTCAGTGCTTACCGAAACTTCATTACTAGAACCTTGTTGGGTTTATTCCAGTACTAGCTCTGTCTCAGTCCGCACTCTTTCCATATCTCACTTTTCTCCTTTTTTCATCATACCTAAGGACTCTACACTATCTAGTGGATTGTCCCTGGGTAGATCCCTCCGGCTCTGGCGGGATCGTGGGAACGAATACCTAACCTAACCATCCATATAACACCATGCATAAAGTAAAAATGGCGGGTCTTTTGATACAGTTCATTCTTCCATAAAACCAATTGAAAAATCATTTGGAAAATCAATCAAGGTACTTGTGATACGAGATCAAATCATTTTGTACCTTAATAGTTTTGATCATTTAGAAAACCTCCCCCTCAACATGTGCATATGATTTAGAAATTGTTTAGCGCATGGAGGCAAGAGGACTTTGAAATATTTTCTTTGATCACAATTTCATTAGAAAAAGCCATTTGATTTTCTTGGTAAATTCTCTCCCTCAATATGTGCGTAGGATATTAGAAATCATTTTATCACATAGAGGAAAGAGTTCTTTTTGAAGCACATCCACGATCACAAAAGCCATTAAAAAACCATTTGAGAACTCAATCAAGGTACTTTATGTTGAAACATAGAAATCTTTGTACCTTGATAGTTTATTTTCTTTTGAAATGCTCCCCCGCAATATGTGCTTCGAGATTCGAAAGCGTTTAGCACATATGGGAGAGCAGTGCACATTTGAATCAACATGATCACCTTTTATCAAATTTCATTATTAAATCACAAATTCTCCCCCGATCAAAAATATAAAACCCTTTGAGATTTTGGATCCCAAGTGATTTAATAAGGTTTAGAAAACATGGGAGAGCTTGTGGCCTGGTTTAAATACTCATCTTGTTTTTGGATAAATCCTCCTCCTCAACATGTGCATCGTGTATTTGAAATCGTTTAGCACATGGAGGCAGGAGTGCCTTTAAAAGACTAAAACCAATTCCATTTAAAAAGATAAGAGATTTAAATCACTATCTCTCCCCCGATCAAAAATTTCAAGCCAATTGAGATTTTGGATCCCGATTGATTTAAATCATTTAAAAGATTTTGGGGAAAGACGTGGCAAGATTCGATTTTGAAAAATGACAGATAAGGACCAGATTTAAGACATTAAAGATTGTTAGTGTCAGGTATGATTATTTTATGAGATCTTTAAGTAAAATAAAATAATTTCACAATCAAACGAGAACAGAAAAAATTTCATTTTGAAAGACCTTGATTCAAAAGAAAAATCATACCATGACATAACATTAAATCTTTAGATCACCACTTTATTTTGTACAAACGGACTTGATAGATGAAATATCATTTGAAAATATTTAATTTGAAATCACTTGAGATTTGACAAAATAAAGTCCGGTTGATTTCAAAACTTTGAATCCGATTTATTTTCAAAACAACATTTTTCCATTTTCAAAAACAATATTTTTCAAAGTTTTAGAAAAATGGTATTATCACTATTATCCCTGCACAAAGATACGTTAGGTGGTTGAGAAGCTTCTGTTGTTGCTGTAGGGCTTGGAAGAAAAACCGTCTGCTGATGCAGTGAGACTTCTTATGTTGCATTTTAATGTCAACTGAGGTCAAATTAAGCTCCGTTTCTTCAATCACTTAGAAGAAAACCATCTGCTGATACAGTGAGACCTCTTACGTTTCATTTATGCCAACTCTCCATTGAAGTCAAATTAAGCTCCGTTTCTTCATTTGTCAACCCAAGATATAGTTACCCTTTCCTTTCGGCATCCAATCATCTTCAATTGTGGGATCCGGATCGGGAACATTTTTATATACCAATATACCTGCATACGTTAGTGAACACACATACAGATATATGGTGGTCGACAACACCCAAACAACAATCGACTAATAAAAGTCAATTCAACATATCAATCAGATCATAAAAGGTATGGGAATAATGTGTTCCTCAAACTCTAATCATCTAATCCTAACAATCTTATCCTAGGCACCTAGTCCTTCAATATAGGTTAACATCATTTATAATTAAGCTTATAGGATAATTAAGAAAGCCCGTTAGAAGATATAGATTTGAAAACATTCTCCCCCTCAATCAATGACTCATTTTCTAAAAGGTTTAAAAGCGCTGAAGTCATTGATTGAGTTTTCAATTATTACGAAAACTCTAAATCTGATTGATTTGTAAACAACTCATTTTCCACCATTTTGAAAGCACAACAAATATTTTTCTGAAGAATTTTAGACGGAAAAACATTTGTGTAGGAACAGCAGTCCTTCGACATACTTTCCTCAATTAGTTTTAGGATAAGTGCACGAAATATTAGAAAATTGGTTTAGCGCAGCACTTTCCTTCCTTGAAAAATGGGTTGCCATCTGAAATAATAGCAAGCCATGGTTTAAGCGCGGGTCACAGTCTGAAGTAACTGTAAGCCATTTTTTGAAGCGCGGGTTACAGTCTGAAATAACTGTAAGCCATAGTATGTGACATGTTTTGAAAAGAATATTTACACCTTCTGCTCGAACTTCATCTATGGTCCCGTGCCATTATTGAATGACATTTCTAAGACCTCAGATGTTATCGATACCAGAAGACATGTCTTGAAAAACAATATTTTTAGTATTTTCAAATTTTCTGATTTTTATGGGTTTTTGTTGATTTTATATTTTTCTATTTTGATTTTGTTGGTTTTATATTTTTATATTTGGTTTTTCTGATAAATATATACAAAGATAGTTTAGATGATATAGTTAAAGAGGATGATGATACGAGTACCGAGATGAGGATATCGAGCAGCCCCGTTGTAGAAGATAGAAGTCATCATCCCTAAAACTTTCACCACCAAAGCTTCTGAGGCTCCAGAATAGAAGATAGAACATGAGCCTTTGAGAAAGAGAGACTTTGGCAGCTTCCCCCCAAACCGAAAATCCTTTAGCTGAGCAGATTCAAAGCTTTCTTTCAAGCTTCCATTAGCCAGGTGCACAAAGAAGCACACCATTATCATCGATCTTGCTGCTCCTTCTACGAATAATCACCGTGATTCTTCGTTCGAGGTTATATCATCCAAAAGAACAGCAACGTATCATCCCACACATAAATAACTCTTCTAAAATTTCATTCCACTGAAGTCTGAAGCTATGCATCCCCAACGAGTTGTCAAGAGACCACTTCCCTCAAGTAGATGAATTGATGCAGTCAATCTCTTAGACTAGAGCTCACGAACCCGAAGACAAAGAAACTTATACCATCGAAGTAGCAGATTAAGTCCAATAGCCAAAGAATAAACCCGATGTATACTTTTCTCTCCCCCTGAAGAAAGTGTATGAAGCTCAAGAACCCGAAGTACCCGAATGCCCAAAGAGAGAATAACCGCTAACATTGAAGAAGCAGGCCGAATCACTGATTATCTCTGCGGGTGACTATCTCTGCGGACGTCAACTCCGATATAAGTGATTATATCTCTTAATCACTGATTAAGCTCTCAAGTGAGACAGCTGAGTGCCCCCAATGTACACAATTCTCTCTCCCCTGATGATTGCGATAACATCAAAATCATCACACACTTGTGTACCTCTTTCATCTTCAGAAACTAACTCTTCCATCTCTTCTCCCACATAGTTGGAATAAGAACACTAAACGCCATGAGATAAACATTGAGTTTCTCTGCGGTAATGACCTTTGTCTTCCCGGGATATCTTCAATCACTTAGAAGTATTAAGTTCATCAAGTTTACTCACGTTTAGATGCTTGTCTCCTTCCCCCTTGCTGGTTTTGACACTTCAGAATCAGCAACATCTTATCAGCCCAAATACTTGAAATCTTTTTTAGAAGACCACTTTTAATCTCTGTGAGAATCAACTTGCTGAAGAATATGAGCAAGTCTAATTGGGGATTAAATCAGAAATTTCACTCTCCCCCAATTAGTGCTCTCCCCTAAACCGACAATCTTTTAATAAATACCCGAATTAAGAAGAAGTCTTTAGATCGTTAAATGCAACTCGTCTTTTAGTCTTCTAACATGTAGCAGAAAATGTAGAACCGACTGTAGACTCGACCTTCTTCAAGATTGTCCAGTTAGGGAATAGATAGTTAACATCTTCATCACACCAAAAAGCATTCCCGTTAACTTATATGTAGCAAATCCCCTTAACTCAAATCCCTCCCAATCAAACAAGAACAGAAAGATGTTCATTAAGAAAATCAGCCCAGCAACTAGAAGCACTTTGTCATTAATCAAATCAGCCCATGTGAAGATGTCAACCAACGGCTCTTAGAAGAAAACATCATGTGAAGATGGCCTGATAAGAAGAAGCTCGGATCTTACATGAGTTTGGAGCCGTTTGACCATTTATTCTCATATGTCGATCATCATGCAGTAGTTTCACACTTCTTCTCCCCCTCAATAATTGCATACGTATTTGCCATTCTTGATTAAGCAAGTGAATATCTTCAACAATGTAGTCTATTCACACTTCTTCCCCGCAAAATTAGCACAGGATGTCGCCATCGTCATTATAGTTGAGCAAGTGGAATAAGAAAACAATCAACAGTAGCCCGGTTCACTTGATAATTGAAAGCGCGTGGAATAAGTATGAAGCATGCTGATGAGAATGGTCATTAATGAGAAGATTTCTCTTCTTCTGAAGATAAAGCGCACCGAAATGTACACTTTTCTTTTCTTTAGAGAACGAGGCTTGAACTGATGTGTTCAAACGTCATAAGAAGATTTCTCTTCTTTTGAAGATAAAGCACACTGAAACGTACACTTTTTTTTTCTTTAGAGTACGAGGCATGAATTGTTGTGTTCATACGTCATAATCTCTCTCTTTTCATCATCTCTTGGCAAAACATGTAACTGTCACCATTATCATTCAGTAGGCTCTTTGTAGTGACAGCTGATGGAGATATCTCAATATGATGAATTTGACCCTGGAGTAAACTAACCCGAACTCGTGACTTAAACTTGCACATATGTAACAAAGAGCGGTGGCAAGACTTCATCCTCCATTGAATCTCTAAGTACTCTATACTCTTCATCCAACCAACCATCAAGTAATAGATGTACATCACCTCTTTAAAATCCACAATTGAATGTGACACTGAGCACTACAACGTAACTCCTTAAAGTGATAGTTATTTTGAGGTGATAAGAGCCCAATTCCCCCAAGTGGTAAAAGAAAAGGTAAAAGTCACCCAACAATAACTAGATTTCCAAGTCTTCGTTTTTTGATAATAAGCTCGAACAAGGATCATGAAGAATCTTCATCCATCCATCCCCGATACCTTCAGATACTAAGTACACTCGCCCGAGATATTTCACTTCAACCTCAAATAAATAATAGTGAATTAACTCTGTTGTCACATCTTCTAGTTAAAAGCTCAATTCTAGCCTCCTTTGACGTTTAAAGTGAACTATGATAATGGTTTTCATCCTGACCATGGTTAAAAGCACGTAACCCCGTAAAACCATGTAATAACCAAACTG
The DNA here is from genome assembly GCA_019973895.1 of Chrysanthemum seticuspe. Taxonomy (NCBI): domain Eukaryota; kingdom Viridiplantae; phylum Streptophyta; class Magnoliopsida; order Asterales; family Asteraceae; genus Chrysanthemum; species Chrysanthemum seticuspe. Next base: position 278,835,369 of record BPTQ01000006.1, on the reverse strand, counting down.
CCATGATGAATATCCAAACACACATCCAATTTATGAAGCACACCCTTTTATCCCTTCTTCGAAGCAGAAACCGTAGCACCAGCATCAGAAGATCCCGAAATACGCTTTCCTTCCTCCAAGATGAATCCATCAATACGGGATTTTACAATTCTATAGTTTAAACCGAGAAATAGATTATTTCGCGATATTTTCCAAAACCAAGAATAAACCGTAAGAAAGATCCGGAAATGCACTTTACTTTTATCAGGATGTTTCCATTGTCATGGGATTTTACAATTCTATGATTTAAACCGAGAAATAGGTTCTTTCGCGGGATTTTACAAAATCAAGACAAAACCGTAAACAATGTCAGCTTGATGTGTTATGACAATTTTGGTTTCGGTGAATATCTGTTTTAGGGGAACATGCAGTGGTTCATCAACGGTTCATTATCCAACATCAACAATATCATCAACCATCCAATAAATACTTTGGTAAACACATCATTCACGGATTCTGTCGGCTATTGCAGTGACAACATGGAGAAGTAAACCCGATATGCCAAACTTGACCATGAAGAGAAGTTCCCTAGATTTGTTACTTAAACTTGTACTAATCCTTGTGAAGAAGAAACGGTGTACCCAATGTACAAAACCTCTTGACATTTCCTCAACTGCGTGAGACACCGAAGTGATAGCTACGTTATGGGTTAAGCGAGAAAGGAATCATAACCGTAACTAAATAGCCAAGTCTTTATCATACTCAATAAATGCTCAAACAAGTCATCTTCGCGGAAGGGTAGAAAGAAAGAAGACGAAATAAGTAAACGCCCCCAAAAAACCTCATTTCATATTCAAATACGAAATACTGAACAAACAACCCCGTAGTCAACCTTGTTCAAACAACAATTCATGCTGTGATAGAATAATTTCTGTGAAAGTGTATACACCACAGTATTAAACCGCATAATACCAAGAATCACAGCATCAAGTCTCATCAAGTCTCTTTGAATAATCAGAACTCATCATCAAACCGCATGACTCAAATTGCATCACCATTTAATATCATAGTCTTGATATATCACATAAACAAAACTCGTCCACCAATATCATCATCAAACCGCATTATCACAACATTTCACATCATCAAATATTTTATCAACAAATTTCATAACTCAACAAATCACTTTGACCATATAAATTATCTCGATAACACTTGGCTTATCTTTGTGAAAGTTGCAATACCAAAAATACCACTTATATACCAAATATACTCAAAGTTTGTACCCACTATTTTGTATCAAATGAAACTTGCGTAACCAGATCATCTCTCGGCCCAACCATCATGTAACCAGATCTGGCCCAACCAGTAACCATCTCTCGGCCCATTTACACAAATAATTGATAGAGCCCATGAGTCCAATGCCAAGAAATCACGAGACCCATAATAATTATTAGTGAAACCAGTTATAATTTATGTCAAACCCTAATAATGCGGACTATATAATACCACAAATACTCAAAGACTAACCTTAATCCCTCATCTATGGTCCGCCCCTCTCCTATACTCTCTCACCACAAACTCAGATACTCACCAAAGAAAGATGCGCCTACTTTCCACATCCTTCCACAATACGTGACCTTAAATCCATATCAAACTTAAATCCAAGATAAAGCAAGATAATCACCCCTTTATTTTCTGAATCGGATTAATGAAGTCCTCGCCACAGGGTTGGCTCGAGGGTGTTATGTGATGGCCACAGGGATGGCAAGATGGAGAGGGCTTTGTGGTTGAAACAAGACAATCACGGGTAGGTTATTCCATGTTTTTCTTAACGAAAAGTTAATTAATGATATGCACGAACCTAGAAAAAAGGGATAACATTCTTGTTATTCACTTAATTCTAAGGGTTCGGAAATAATCAAAAATATTTAGATCAATGATGGTTTGGTTTATTTCGTGTTTAAGACTCTTGATAGTCTTGGATGTAACATGTGAGGACTATGAAAAAACAAACTGAGATCACCTTTTAGTCCCGTTTGATTATTTTCTTATAGCCGAATCAAGGAGAAAGATGAAACCCCAAATGGTTTTGATCTTTCTTCATTATTTTCGGATATTATCATTAAAACATGGATCAATGATGGTTTGAACAAAGTCGTGTATAGATCTTTTGAGATCTATGGCAGTTTTAGCATACGACATACGACAGAAATAAATAAACTGAGATCACTTAACGATTCTTCACCATGATTGTTAGAACCTTGATTGAGATGGAGCAGATCATTTTATTTTTGAGTCTTGGTTAGGAATGTGATATTTGGTATTTGTTGACTGATATGATTTTTACTAAAGTCGTAGTTGATGGTGTGTGATATTAGTGATGTTGAGTCAAGGTCTGGATGTCTTACTTCTTCATCATTTTTGTCAACTCGCTACATGTAATGAGTCAAGTCGCTAGCATAAGTTGCTACCTGTATGTGACAAGTCGCTAGGTCATGTTCTGTGCCAAGTCGCTAGCGAGTTTTGTGTCAAGTAGCTACTTCAACAAGTCGCTACTTCATTTGAGTCAACAAGTCGCTATGCATTTTCAAAAACACAAATCGCTAACTTGTTAATACAAGTCGCTACTTAGATTCATTGCATCTGGACAGTTGCGTGACAAGTCGCTAGCAAGAATTGTGACATTTTCCGATGAGTTTTCCGACCATTTTTCCGACCACGTTCATATTTACCCATAAAAATATGCATAAAAATGTATCCTTTTTGACCCATTTGACCACGAAAATAGATGGTATAACCACTTAATAAAACACTGCTATTGGTAACATTAAAAAACAGTCTAAGACATGATATATGTGACTTGATAAATATGACTGAGACAATGTGGACACAGTTTTGAAACAAACTGATATAAAGAGCTTGAAAAAGCAATAACATTTCAGACAAAGGCACAAAACAAGTTAAACAAACACTGTTCACCCACAAGAATCAAATAAAATATTTCTGGTCAAGAAAAAATACCAAAACAGTTTAAACTATGTATCAATAACCACCATAAATCGACACAACACAAAAACCTTGGCTCTGGTACCAATTGTAGGATCGATATATTTATTGTGTTGATGATTCAGGTGGTCTTGGATGATCAAAATACATGTTTGCCATTAGAGAGAGAAAGTAGAGAGATGGGTGTTCAAGCTAAAGACTTGCTTTGTAAAATGTAAAAGGTTAGATTGAAAGCACCACCCCTTCCATCCATGGAAGGGGTATTTATAGTTACACAATACACGACCTCCTATCGGCCTGTGGATCAGGTATACAGTGGGTAAAGACCCGTCCTTCCTCCACGGTGTTACACTACGCTAAACTATGCTACTAACTAACTAATAAACTACTAAATAACGTAACTAACGATATGTCTACGAGCTAACTAATTCTAGATTATATTTGGGGTGACCGATACTTTACTTATGGAATTTCCAATTCTTAACAGAAACAGATATACATACAAGAAAGATTAGATCATCAGTCGATTAATTCATTTCCTGCTTTGTTGACGCCATTAGCAATTGAAATTCATGCAGCAAGGGTTTACACTCGTAAGCTGTTTGTTCTTGTTCAGAAAGAGATAATTGCTGGTTCATGGTTATGTTCAATCAAGTCCAAAAGTTGTGGTGAGGGTTGCGATGTTTCTGTTATATCTGAGGAAAAACCAAATGCTGATATTGTTCCGAAAGTGGTTGATGATGAAAGTACTTCAGAAAACACCGAGGAAGAGCTTAACTTGTGTCAAAAAGACATTGGAGAGTACAAGGTACGTGTCTTTTTTCTGTTTTTTTTACAAGTTTTTTTAAGTATCACAGGTGATATTATTCATTACTTTCTTTGTTAAAAAGTCTATATGAGGTATCACATGTGATATACGCATGTAAAGTTCATAAAAGTTGATATTGTTTTTAATATCACTTGTGATATTGTGTGTTTTAATGTTTTTTTATTAATAATTTTTTGTTTAATGTTTTTAATATCACCTGTGATATTATGTTCTTTTTATGTTTGATATGAGGTATCACCTGTGATATATTCAATTATAGTTCATAAAAGTTTATACTTTTTTTTATGAAGGTGGTGTATAACAAACTAGATGGTTCAGTTGCTTGCTGTTGTCAGCTTTTTGTTCAATGTGGTATTTTATGTCGTCACATCTTTTGTGTGTTCAAGAATTGCAAGGTTGTTTCTATCCCAGATCAGTATACACTTTGGCGTTGGATAAGGGATTTGATTCCTGCTGATTGGAGGAGGCAAAAGGCGCGTTATGGTCAGAACAATGAAGAAATAGAGAGGCTTGCAATTGAGGCAACTGGTTTAGTTGAGTCGTGTGTTCATATGATGAGTAACAATAAAGGAAATTGACTTCTTTTGTAGGCAAGCTCAGAAAGTTGAAAACTGAAGTTGAAGCTGATTTGCCAAATGTTCCTTCCCGTAATATTTCTGAAATTGTTGAAGAGTTTATAGGTATAAAGAAGCCTACAAAAATTTATGTTAAATTCTGAATAAAATTAACGAAAGCAAGGTTGAATTATGATTTTCCAAAAGCTTTCAACTGAATAGAAATCATCATTGTTTACAACTTCGACAACGAGAAAGATAATTATTTTTACAAAACGATAGTCTGATATCAGGATTAATAAGTAGCTTAAGAGAATTACTAATTGTTTTTACATGAAACTAAAGATAAAACATTAAGCACTCAGTCAATTGTTGTTTAGTTCTGTATAATTTCTCTTTATTACCTCCTGACAAGCTTCTTTACTTCTTTTTCGTCCTTGTTCTCTGCAAGAAACTTTAATGCATAGTCTGACATCATCTTCCAGTTTTCGTTCATTTCATGAAGCAACATCTTTGTTGCGTATCTTGATCTCATGTTTAATATCTGAATTCGATGATGTTTGTGTGTTTCCTTTAGCATGCCTGTTTGCCATTTTGATCTAATGTTTCCTTCGTAAAGTTCCATGTGTATCATCATGTACAAACCACAATCTATCTTTTCTGCTTTTGTTTGCCAATTCATCCTTAATATTGCTGGTTCTTGTGTTTGATGCATCATTTCATATCCTGCTGGATGTTCATATGTTGACAAGTGTCTTACAAAAACCGCCCTCTGAAATTTATAATATAAAATGTCAATTATAGACTAGTATCCCTTGTGATATTATACTATTAAAAAATAAATAAACAAATAATTTTGTTACCACAAACTCGTAATTTTCTTTTTACTTTCCTTCGTATGTTGCATCTGAATCGCTGTTATCTATTATGACAAATTTTGCTTTAACGATGTCGAAAACTATTAGATAGTAATGTCCATGTGCTATTATTGGGAAGAATACCTGTATCATGAAAAAATCATTAAATTTAAAATAATATACTAAGTTTCTTGATTAATTTATATAAGTAATGTAATACATCAAATTTGAGCCTGCTTATGTCTTCTTCCATCTGAATAGCAATCAACTGTTGAAACATATCATACTGTTTATCTACTTTGTTAATCATCAATTCTGGCTTATCTTCTAATATTCCTGGAAGCTGATTGACAATTAAAATAATAATAATAATAATAATAATTAATAAATAAAAGTTAATACAGAAATACATTCATTTGAAATTAAAATTTATCTTACCATCATTGATGTATAAAAGTAATGCAATTTGATCTTTCTATCTGAGAACAATTCCTCGTAGTTTAGGATATCGGCAAAGGTATCTATCACAGGAATTTCAATTTTCAAGCTTGGCGCTAGTGATTGAACATTCATTCTCATTAATCCTAAACATTTATCGTCTACGAAAACTTGTTCTCTGTTTACAATATCACAGGCGATAAGTATAAGAAACTGTGTATATAGGTAAATGTTTTTTGTATCACATGTGATAAATATAAGAAACTAATATATGTTTTTTTTATCCCAAGTGATAACTATAATAAATTACATATCGAAATTTTAAATATAAACTTGCGCTTCGTTTCCATGCATACAGAAGATGCTTCTTACCAAGAGTTTTTCCACCTCTGTTAGCTCTTTTGTCGTGCTGACCTTCTTGTTCATATATGGAGATTTCATGCACTGATATTGTTTTGCTTCATCACTTGATTTTGACTGTACTCCTGGGCTATCAATTCCTAGATCAAAGTGTTAGCCTTAATATAACATGTTAGAAAGTGATGGTCATTCATGTTTAGGAAGTTTGTAACGTGTGTTAGATATTGTATTAGAATAGTCATTGGGCTCGTGGATTGGGCCAAGCTAACCGGTTATTAGTTATGTTATGTCTTAATGTAAGCCCAATCTACAAACCATTCAAAGCCCATACAAAGCCCATAAGGCTTTTATGTAATAAGTATAAAAGGCACACACCTAGTCATTTGGTGTGTGTGCTTGAGTGTGTAGTGTGTGTTTTTCATGGAATAAACCTCTTCATGTTTCATCTTTCTCTCTAGTACCATACGCCCCACATACATATTCTAGTCACCATTCAAAAGTTCAAATACACCAAGGATCACTTATGTCCATCATGCGAACAAGGAAAAAGCAAAAGAGCATCATATAAACCCAAACTTGTACCTAGTTCGGAAGCAAAGTTACATATGTTGCACATGGACTTATGTGGCCCAATGAGAGTTGAAAGCATAAACGGGAAAAAGTATATTCTTGTTATCGTTGATGACTATTCAAGATATACATGGGTTAAGTTTCTGAGGTCAAAAGACGAAGCACCAGGCATCATTATCACCTTTCTGAAGCGTATTCAAGTACTTCTTCAAGCTCTAGTAAGGATTGTAAGAACACACAACGGCACATAATTTACAAATCAGGAGTTAAGAACTTATTTTGAAGATGTTGGAATCACTCATCAGACATCAGTTGTTAGAACTCTACAGCAGAATGGGGTAGTTGAAAGAAGAAATAGAACTCTTATGGAAGCTGCTCGCACAATGCTAATCTATTCTAGTGCACCGTTATTTTGATGGGCTGATGCTGTTGCCACTGCTTGTTTCACTCAGAACCGATCCCTAATCCATCCAAGATTCAATAAAACCCCCTATGAACTAGTGAACAACAGAAAACCTGATATCTCTTACCTTCACGTGTTTGGCGCTTTGTGCTATCCAACGAACGACAGAGAAGATCTAGGTAAACTGAAAGCTAAAGGTGATATTGGAATCTTCATTGGATACTCAGATAACTCGAGGGCATTCAGGGTGTATAACAGAAGAACTAGGAAGATAATGGAGACGATGAATGTGAATTTTGACGAACTTTCACAGATGGCTTCTGAGAGACTCGCTCTAGAACCCGTGCTTAATCCGATGGCTTCTAATCAAAACAGATTAGGACCCGAACCTAACCCGCAGACTTCTGGACACATCAATTCAGGACTTGTACCCCAAAGCGCTCCATCAACTTCGGCTGATAAACCTTCAGAACAAGAATGGGAGAATTTCTTCGAGTTAATGTTCGATGAATACTATGGCGGAACTTCGACAAATGCATCAAATCATCATTCCGCTGCACCCGCTCACAATCATCAACTACCACCACCAACAGAAGATGCATCTACCATAGTCGAAATAAATGCACCAACTCCATCAACATCATCTACATTTACTCCAATTCTTGAAACCATTCTACCAACAGTTGATGAGCAAAATCAAAACACATCATTTCAAGAAGAACCTACACAGAACCAAAATGATGCAACGTTAGATGAAGACGTATTCGAAAATTCGTTTGCTACGGAATCTGCTGAATCATCTTCAAGCTTACGAGAACCATCTAACTCGCATACGTTTAATCCACGGTATCCTTCTACACTGAAGTGGACAAAAGACCATCCAATTGAACAAGTTATTGGTGAACCTTCAAGGCCAATTCAGACGAGACGCAAACTTGCCACAGACTGCGACTTGTGCATTTACCTTTGCTCAATTAGCAATATAGAGCCGAAGAACGTTCGAGAGGGAATGGCAGAACCCCGCTTGGATAGAAGCGATGCAGGAGGAACTTCTCCAATACCGTCTACATGACTCATGGGATCTAGTTCCAAGACCAATGGATATTCGTGTCATTGATCTCAAATGGTTATGGAAGAACAAAAAGGATGAAGAAATGACTGTCATTCGCAACAAAGCTCGTCTTGTGGCCAAAGGATACATACGGGAAGAAGGAATTGATTTTGAAGAGTCATTCGCTCCGGTAGCCAGACTTGAAGCAGTCTGGATATTCTTAGCCTATGCAGCTCACAAAAACATCACGGTTTATCAGATGGACATTAAGACCGCGTTCTTGAATGGAACTCTGAAAGAAGAAGTGTATGTGAGTCATCCAGAAGGCTTCATAGACATGGAACATCCAGACTACGTCTACAAGCTCAAAAAGGCAATATATGGTTTGAAACAAGCTCCGAGAGCGTGGTATGACGAATTGACCTCTTTCCTTATCCTAAACAATTTCACCAAAGGAACTGTTGATCCAACCTTGTTTACACAAAAATACAACAATGACATTTTGATTGTTCAGATTTATGTGGACGACATCATTTTTGGGTCCACTAATCCGAATCTTTCAAAACATTTTGAAAATCTCATGAAAAGCAAATTTGAAATGTCCATGATGGGGGAACTAAAGTTTTTTCTTGGTTTACAAATACATCAATCCCCTCGTGGAATTTTCATTAATCAATCTAAATATACAATTGAGATTTTGAAAAAACATGGTATGGACAATTGTGATTCGGTTGGCACACCAATGGTAACTTCACCAAAAATTGGAGCCGATTTATTTGGGAAACCTATCGATCCAAAGAAATATTTGAGCATGACTGGTTCTCTCATGTACCTCACTGCTAGTCGACCCGATATTCAATTTGCTGTTTGCCTATTAGCACGTTTTCAGGCAAAGCCTACCGAACTTCACCTCAAAGAGGTTAAACGGATCTTTCGGTACCTAAAGACATCCATTCACATGGGACTTTGGTATCCGAAGGAATCCGGATTTGATCTAATAGCCTTTTCAGATGCGGACCACGCATGTGATCAAGTTACAACAAGAAGTACATCAGGAGGAGCACAATTTTTGGGTGAAAAGTTAGTAAGCTGGTCTTCAAAGAAACAAGATTGCACTGCACTATCAACTGCTGAAGCCGAATATGTGTCTCTATCTGCATGTTGTGCTCAAGTTCTATGGATGAGAACACAACTCACAGATTATGGCTTTACTTTCGATAAAATACCTATGTATTGTGACTCGAAAAGCGTCATAGCCATATCGTGCAATCTTGTTCATCACTCAAAGACTAAGCACATTCGTGTCCGCTACCACTTCATCAAAGAGCACGTAGAAGAGGGTACTGTTGAATTATTTTCGTGAAGACATATTACCAACTCGCCAATCTATTTACTAAAGCCCTTCCAAAAGAACGGTTTAAAATTTTAGTTCGACGAATTGGAATGCGAAGCCTAACCCCTGAGGAGTTAGAACGTCTTCTCGAATCTTCTTGAAAATGATTTTCCAAAAAGCTTCGCTGTAAATATTTTTTGAAAAACCAAATACAAAATTTGAAAAACCACCAAAAGCAAAATACAAAAATATAAAACTTTCAAAAAAATACAAAAATAATATAAAATCAAAAATCCAAAAATATTATTCTCACGACATGTCTCTCGTATAATCAATATTCTGTACGTTTCTAGAAATGTCATTCAACAATCATACGGACATGTACAGATGCTTGAGCGAGAGTTCTTAAATTGTTTTCTAAAACATGTCGTTTCTCAAAATTTCTTTCACTATGGCTTTCGTATAATTCTGTACGAAACCCGGACTCAAAATGATGACTTTTGATCATTTCACATCAAAACTCGTGTTTCTAAATAAAATCACTAGAGTACGCATCAGTGCACTACATTCAAAACTGATGAGAAATCATCATCATCTTGAGCACCTTTTCAAGATTGTTCAAAAGATTTTTCAAAATCTTTCAAAATATTTTTTGCTCAAGATAACTCCCTCCAAAACCCTTTAAATAGATTATGCTTTATTAAAGGGGGAGTATAAAATAAAAATGTTCTAATTTCATGCTTAAATCAAATCCGTTTGTCTCCCTAAAAGTTTCTAAAAATGATGTTTAATCCGTTGACATAAAAAATATCACGAATATGCTATTTTTGAGGGGGAGAAGACGTGATTAAAATGTGATAAAAAAATGTTTAATGATTGGTGTTTGAATCTCAAAAGAGCTCGACTCAGTCGAAACCAATGAATTGACGAGAAATCAAAGTCAGTAAATGTACCATCTCGAGAAACTTGTGATAGACATGCACTTTCATGGGTCGAACCTTCTTTTCGAGAAGAGTTTACAAATTCAAGCTAGTTATTAGAGCTAGTTGTCACCTAAACACTGACAATGGAACTCTTTAACTAAGCAACGTAACCGTGTCTCGTGGGTAATTGTCTATCATGAGCCGATTGATGAGTGTCTAAATACTCATCATTTTTTGTACAATCTAAACTGCAAAATCATCTGAAAACACTCAAAAATGCATCAAAATGATGAAAATATCACAAATCAGTGTTTTATGTGTTTTAAATGCAAAAAGATCAAAATCAGATGAAAAATGATTCAAGTTTGCAAAATTGGCAGTTTTAGTCCCCCAAGTTTTAAAAGTTGTCAAATCTAGTCCCTGGAATTCAAAAATGTGAAGTTTTATCATTCAAGGTCCCTGAAATATTCTAAGTTGTTAAAATTGGTCCTTGAATGATTCTTTGGTCAAATGGCGGAAAAGGTCCTTAAACTTTGAAAAATTACAAAATTAGTCCTTGGATATTTTAAAATGGAATTTTATGCAAAATTTATCCTTGTACTATCAAAGTTTGTCAAGTTTGGTCCTTTTGATATCTTTGGAAAAGTGGCAGTTTTGGTCCCTCACTTTGCACAAATTACATAAATGGTCCTTGTGTTAACATATACCAAACCGGACCCTTATGTTATTAATACCTAGTCCAAATCCAATCCACTAAATCCTTTGGCCCAAAACAAAACCAACCCAACCCCGTTTATTATATACCCGGTCAAAAAGTCAAAAACGCGCCAAAATAAACCACCCACTGTTCACCCTCCTCTCCACAAGCTGAAACCCAAAACCAGTAATGGTTTTTCCATCTTTTTCAAATCCACTTGATCCTATCATATCACCACCACCTTACCTTGTCCCCCTCCACCTCCACATCTGCCCAAAAACCATTAATGTTTAAAACCTGCTCAAGAAGAATTTGGCGCCAAAAATCCACTTGGACGAATAAGATGATTTTAGCCAATCCAATGGCTCAGATGAAGTGGGAATGAATCAGAGGTCAACAGAGAGTCTCAAAAGTCATTATAAAGAGGAGGAGATGCAATGTATCACGATATCTAGTGTAATCTTTAATTTTCATGTCGTTCTAGCTTAAGTTTGAATTTCAATGTATATTTCAATTTCCAAGCTTTGTATTTCACGTTTTCAGTGTGCAATAAAACTTTTGTAACCTTCAATTTTAGCTTTAAGTCAATTTCTCAGTTTATGCAAAATTTTCCATGTTCAAAATCTCATGTGAATCAAATGTTGTTGTAAGTTGTTTGTATGGACTGAAATAGATCACATAAGCTCCTAGAAAGCTTATTCAAGCTTTTAGAAACTTTTAAAATCAGTTTAGAATCAAAAAGAAAAATTCACCAAAAATACAAATTAAATAGTTGAAAAATAAAAAATCATATGGAAATGGTGTTCACAGCTGGAGCAGGGTGAATTTTGGATGGCCTTGGGTTAGTGGCTTAGTGGTAAGCCAATAGGAGTGTTCTTGGTTCCTAGTTCTGTGATTTCAGTTGGATAGCTTTTGTAAGCCTTTTTGTTCATTTTTGCATTTCACTGCTTTAGTTGTTTAGTAGTTGTAATTTCTGTTTCTTAGTGTTCATCAGTTAGAGTTAAATGTATTTAAGCATTAAAATCAGTTTGTTGTTCTTTTAAATTTGTAGTTTACAAAAATCTCATCTTGACAGTTAAAATAGCTTAAGTCTAAATTCTTAGTTTTATGTTGTTATCACTATTGGTTCATGTTTATTTAGTCTTATTTAATGATTATATAAAGTCTGCAATCAGTTTCATGGTTTAAATTTGTGATTTGCTTTGAAAAGTTTCAATACAGTCAAATAAAGGCTTGTTTGGATTTGAGAAGTGAAACTGTTTTAGAGGTTGATAAAGTTTGTAATTGTTGTTGTTTTGAGTCACACTTGGTCCTAACATATCATTGAAATCATCAAAACCAGTCTTCATTTGGTGAAAAGTCAAAATACCATTTGATCATATCTGTCTTGTTCACTGTTGGATTTTTTAAGTTCTATGGTCATGAATTTGTGTTCATAAGTTGTTAAAATTACTCAAATCAGTCTTAGTTCACCTTAAAACAACATAATCAGTGAGTAGTAGTGATTCAAAGTTCATCTTGGTCAAAATTTTAGTTTTTCTTAAAAAGTCAAATCTTCATTTGGTCGTTTTTGAATAAAAAAGATAATTTCACTGTGTGTTTAATAGTGAGATTTAGCTTAAAAGCTTTTGGGTTATCAAAGTTTAGTTGCTAAACAAAATTAGAAAAATGCTAGTTTTCTTTGAATCAGCTTATTAAGTGCTTATTTTCTAGTTTCCTTTGGAACCTGTTCTGAAAAAGTGCCATGTGCACCAGTTTCATAAGCTCAATCAAAAGCTCACACAGAGCTTAATTGTTGTTCAAATCCTGTGATACTTGGTTCTTTGGAAAGCCAACCTGGCCATCTTGAGGTCTCAAGCTTGGTTTTTCATTTTCTAGCTTGTTTGGTAGGGCTGCAATAAGCTCAAACCTTGTCCCATTTCTGTGTTGATCATAAGTGCTTATTAGCTTTTTCCTAGCTTTTCAGTGTTAATCTTTGTGTTTTTTAGCTTCATATAAGTAGCTTGTAGCTTATTTTATCTTATTCTAGCTTTTGTTTCAGTTTGTGAGCTTGTTTAAGCTTAATTCACCAAAATAAGCTCTTAAAGCTACTGTTAGCTCATTAGTCACTCAAGTCTCAAACTGCTTATTTTAAGTTTGTAAAATTTTTGTGTTCATTAAAGTTTCATATTTTAAGTAGTTAAGTAGTTTTCAAAAAGAAAATCCACAAAAACATCAATTTAAATTCAGTGATAGCATTTATTTAATAGATTTTAGCTTTTTGATTTTTCTTTTCAGCTTATTTATAAGCATATCTAGTTTTTATATTTTTCTTAGTTTTCTGTCACCTTAAGTTATTTTTAGAAAAAGTTTCATATTTTTCTCTATCTGTTTAGTATTTATTATAATTTTAAATAGTTAAAAGTATTAAATAATTAGTAATAAATAATTAAAAAGCATAAAAAATATCTTTTCAGTTTTAAAATTAGTTTTATCATATTTTAGATTTTTCCAAGTTAAAATTTCATTTTTCCAGGTTTATTTTATATTTTCTAGTATTTAAGTGTATTTTAAATAATAATTAATTAGTAATAATTAGATAAAAAGTGTGAAAAATATATTTTTAGTTTTAAAATTAGTTTTATAATATTTTAGATTTTTCTCAATCATAATCTTATTTTTCTAGCCTTATTTTGTATTTTCTTCGATTTTAGAGTATTTATTAAATAGTTAAAATAGTTTTTAATTAATAATAATTAATTAAATAGTTATAAAAATAATTTTCTTTTTCTAATAAGTTTCTTTTATTTTTAGGATTTCAAAAATGTCATTTTCATATTTTTAGGTCTTTTATTTCTTAGATCTCACTTTTTATTTTGTACGTATACGTAGTTTTTAAACGTACATTTTACGTTTCTTTTATCTGATTGTTGTGCTTTTCTATTCTGTGTCCAAATACATTCCAATCAATCAGTAGTGTAATAATTCATCTAAACCTTTACCCTTAGTGATCATTCTATCATCTGATCAAGTGTTTTACACACCATTGAGTCTCCGTGGGACTTAACGACCCGGGAATTCATTATATTCTCTGATCTTCATTGTATTGGTTTCTGAGCAGTTTTAAGTTTATTACGGTTAGCCATTCACAAGTGGCTAGCTTGTGTGATTAAGCTTGACTGTGTTTTCAGCATCAATCAAAATTTTGGCGCCGCTGCCGGGGAGGCTTTAGCGTGTTCTAAACCATTTTCAGACCCATTCTTGCACATATACCACCATTTGTAAAAAGTTTTTTGTAAAGTTATAAGAAAATCAAAAAGTTCATTAGCACTTTTCCTAAAGTGTTAACAACACAAAAAAAAAAAAAAAAAAAAAAAAAACAACAAAACAATCGGAACGTTTTCTATCTTGTATTTTCCTTGAGGTGATTCTTAAAGAGATACGATTTGGTTAAACGAGACGATACCAAAAATATTGTCCAAAAGTTTTTAAACCCATCAGCACAAATCTTTACCTACGTCTTTTTAGTGGTACTTAATATATATACATAAAAATCAACCACCGCAAATCAAGGCAGTACACCTACTAACTGGGGGTGTGACCATAATAAGTTCCCGAACATCAGATTTAAAACTTGCCTTTGTGTCCTTGTGATTTGGTGTACCTTTCTCAAAGAAGCCATTTCATTTGTGATTATTGGTTAAGTTCACTTGTCGTTTTGCCTCGCATTTGTTTTGAAAACTGATTTTTATACTTAGTGCATGCGCACTCGTTCTTCCAGTTCTACAAGTCCACTTTCAGAACTTGGAAAGATTTCTCGTAGACGTAGAGGACGTTCTGATCCTTCAGCCGTGACTGAGGAACGTCTACCACCACCACCTGTCGTAATGGCAGAAGATAAGCCCATGAATGAGCTTCTCCAAGCACCCATCGAGGGTTACGGAGATGCTATTGTTGTCCCAGCCATCGTGGCTGACACCTTCGAGCTCAAAACCGGGTTGCTTAATCTAGTAACCCAAAGCCAATTCTATGGTTTTGAGCGGGATGATCCTCATGCACACATTCGATGGTTTAACAAGATTGCATCTACCATCAAGTATAAGAATGTCCCACATGAAGCTATCAAGCTTCTTCTGTTCCCATTTTCTCTAGAGGGACAAGCCCGGAATTGGCTAGAGAAACAACCCCCTCGTTCCATTGAGACATGGGAGGATCTAGTCACCAAATTCGTTAACGAGTTCTATCCTCCATCCCGAACCATAAGTCTTAAGAACGAGATAATGAAATTTTCTCAGAGATTTGATGAATCATTCGGGGAGGCATGGGATCGTTACAAAGAGTTGCTTCGCAAGTGTCCGCATCATGGTTTTACCGAGTTAATGCAAATGGATACTTTCTATAATGGTCTCAACCAGACTAATCAAGACTCTTTGAATGCCTCCGCGGGAGGTAATTTCCTGAGCAAGACCACAAAAGAGGCCTTGCAAATCATTGAGAACAAATCTCAGGTCCGCCCTTTCCGAGCAAAGACATATCAGTCTCATGCTGGACCCTCTTCTTCTTCATCTCCCGTGAGTACATCTAGCACCGATGCTAAGATTGACAAACTCACAGATATTGTTCAGGCTTTGGTTCTTGCTAACCAAAAGAAAGTGACCTTCACACAAACACCAACACATGGTGAAGTGAAGAAAGTCGAGAGTTGTATTACTTGTGGTGGTCCTCATGCATACTACAATTGTACTGCCACCGATGGTAGTCCTTTTGAAGCCAATGCTCTAGCTGGTACTGCACATCAGGGAGGTAATCAATACCGTCCTCAAAATGAACCACACTACCGTGCTAACACTAATCAGGCACCACCCGGTTTTAACCAGAATCATAACATGCAAAACCGGAATCAGAACCAACCCAGAATGAACCAAGGTTATCAAAACCAAGGTAATTTCTATCCTGCACCAAATCAAGGTTTCCAACATCAAGGGAACCTTAATCAAAACAATTTCAATCGAGGGAATCAATTTCAGGGGAATATGAATGCTAATCAAGGGAATTTTGGCTATAATCAAAACATACGGCCTCAAATTATCCCTCCAGCTCCTCCCGCCATTGTTCCAACTGGACCATCATCTGATGAGTTGTTGAAGCAATTCATGAAATCCCAAGATGAAATGAACAGGTTGTTGGTCAGTAAGATTGCTGATCTTAAGAAGTCTTTAAATGATCAACCCTCGGGCTCAGGAAAACTTCCGAGCAACACGATCGCTAACCCGAGGGGCGATGCAAAGGCGATCACAACCAGAAGTGGTGTTTCATATGATGGACCTACTATTCCTACTACCTCTTCTTCTTCTTTCCGAAAGGTAGTAGAAAGTGAACCTAAGACACACAATGGACCTACGACTCCAATGCCTCCTCCACTAGGAGAAATGAGTCAAGTTACCAAGGATACAACGGACAAGGTGCATTTTTCAAGCCCACGAAGTACCGCACACGTCCTACCTTCGGTAGTCCAACCTCAAGTTGTCCAGAAACCCAACTCAAATCCAGGAGTTGTTTTTGAACCTCCAGTAGCTCCCGTTGAGAAACAGAAATCTAAATCTTCTATTCCTTACCCATCACGTTTGAATGAGCAAAAGCTCCGCGAGAAAGCCAGTCATCAAATGGACAAATTTTTCCAAATTTTCCAAGAGTTACATTTTGACATAAGCTTTGCGGATGCTATCATGCTGATGCCCAAATTCGCATCAACTCTCAAACACATGTTAAGCAACAAGGAAAAGCTGTTTGAAATGGCTAAAACTCCTCTTAACGAGAACTGCTCTGCAGTTATCCTGAAAAAGCTTCCAGAAAAGCTTGGAGATCCTGGGAAATTTCTATTACCTTGTGTATTTCCAGGAATGGTTGAATGCTTTGCCCTAGTAGATCTTGGTGCAAGCATAAACCTTATGCCTTATTCAGTGTGGAAGAAACTTTCTCTTCCGGAACTTACTCCTACATGCATGAATCTCGAGCTTGCAGATCGTTCCATATCCCGTCCTCTTGGCATTGCCGAGGACGTATTTGTGAAAGTAGGAAAGTTCCATTTTCCAGCTGACTTCGTGGTTGTTGATTTTGATGCCGATCATCGGGTTCCTCTCATTGTTGGTCGAGGATTCCTGAGAACGGGCCGTGCTCTCATTGATGTATTTGAGCAAGAAATCACATTAAGTGTTGGTAATGAAGCTGTCACCTTTAACCTTGATCAAACTTCGAGGTACTCCGCAAATTATGATTCTGAATCGGTTAACCGAATAGATATCATTGATGTTGCTTCTGAAGAGTACTCTCAAGAAGTTCTTGGTTATTCTCATAATTCTGTGAGTGGGGATCCCACCACATCTTCTCAACCTATCATAGCCAATTCTACTCCTTCCCTCACTCCGTTTGAGGGAAGCGACTTCATCTTAGATGAGATTGAAGCATACTTGGCTAGTGATTCTGTTCCATGGGAAATTGATCACGCTCCAATTGACATTGAGGGGGACATACTTTTCATTGAGAAGTTGCTTAATGGTGATCCATCATCAACCCCTCACTCTAGTGATTCAATTCCAGATGAGATTAATCAAAATGAGATTAATCTGGAGGGAGATATTCTTCTAAAGAAGTTGTTAAATCAGGACACTTCTCCTCCTCTCCCTCCCGTCGAACTTCATAACAAGGAAGTCAAGTCAGTTGAGAAAACTGAAGAATTTCCTGAGGTTGAGCTTAAGGACTTACCTCCTCATCTCGAGTATGCATTTCTTGAAGGTGATGATAAATTACCCGTCATTATTGCTAGAGATTTGAGTAAAGATGAAAAAGCTGCTCTCATAAAGATCTTGAAGTCACACAAGCAGGCAATTGCTTGGAAACTCTCCGACATTAAGGGTATCAACCCTGAGTTCTGTACCCACAAAATCTTGATGGAGGATGACTTCAAACCAGCAGTTCAACATCAGAGAAGAGTGAATCCAAAAATCCATGATGTTATCAAACAGGAGGTTATCAAACTTCTTGATGCAGGATTGATTTACCCAATCTCAGATAGTCTTTGGGTTAGCCCAATTCATTGTGTTCCGAAAAAGGGTGGCATTACTGTTGTCACAAATGAAGATAACGAGTTAATTCCAACTCGATTGGTTACGGGATGGCGTGTTTGCATTGACTATCATAAGTTGAATGACGCTACCCGTAAAGACCATTTTCCTCTACCCTTCATGGACCAAATGCTTGAGAGATTAGCAGGGAATGAATACTATTATTTCCTTGATGGTTTCTCGGGTTACTTTCAGATTCCCATTGATCCACAGGATCAAGAGAAGACCACATTCACCTGCCCATACGGAACTTTTGCCTACAGACGTATGCCTTTTGGCTTATGCAATGCTCCTGGCACGTTCCAACGATGTATGATGGCCATTTTCCACGACATGATCGGGGAAACAATGGAGGTGTTTATGGATGACTTCTCAGTCATTGGGGATTCGTTTCAAACATGTCTCTCCCATTTAGAAAAAATGCTTCAAAGGTGTGAAGACACCAATCTTTGTCTAAATTGGGAGAAGAGCCACTTTATGGTCAAAGAAGGCATAGTCCTTGGCCATAAAATTTCAAAAAATGGGATTGAGGTAGATAGAGCAAAAGTCGATGTTATTGCTAAATTACCTCATCCTACTACCGTAAAAGGTATTAGGAGTTTTTTAGGTCATGCCGGTTTCTATCGTAGATTCATACAAGATTTTTCTAAAATCGCCCGGCCTATGACCCATCTTCTTGAAAAGGATGCTCCTTTTATCTTCTCACCCGAGTGCATTGAAGCTTTTGAAACATTGAAGAAAAAGCTTACTGAAGCACCCATTCTCGTTGCTCCCGACTGGGATTTACCCTTTGAGCTCATGTGCGATGCAAGTGATTTTGCTATCGGTGCAGTCTTAGGGAAACGCAGAAACAAGCATTTTCAGCCTATCCACTACGCAAGTGAAACTATGACGGAAGCTCAAACCCATTACACCACCACAGAAAAAGAGCTATTAGCCGTGGTGTATGCATTTGAGAAGTTTCGGCCGTGCTTAATCTTGACCAAATGTGTAGTGTATACGGATCACTCGGCTCTCAAATATCTCTTTGCAAAACAAGATGCAAAGCCGAGATTGCTCCATTGGATTCTCCTCCTGCAAGAATTTGATATCATCATACGTGATAAAAAAGGAGCTGAGAATCTAGCTGCTGATCATCTGTCCAGATTAGAAAACCCTCACCAAGATGTTTTCGAGAAAAAGGAAATAAATGAAACATTTCCTCTCGAGACACTCAATGCGGTTTCTTTTCGTGGAAATTCTGCCACCCCATGGTTTGCTGACTTCGCAAATTACCATGCGGGTAACTTCATTGTGAAAGGGATGTCGACCCAACAAAAGAACAAATTCTTCAAAGATGTTAAACATTATTTCTGGGACGACCCCTACTTATTCAAAATCTGTGTGGATTAAGTCATCCGAAGGTATGTTTATGGACAGGAAGCTATTGACATTCTCACAGCTTGTCATGCTGGACTGATCGGTGCTAAACAGTCAAGTCTAAAAGACTAAAAACTGCTCAAACACTAATGCAATTAAGATCAGAGGAGTATATGGTCTCCCCGGGTCGTTATGTCCCAGCGAGCTATGCAATGGATCAATCAACGTCTAGTGATCGAGAAATTTGAATGATAAAGGGAATTTGAGATTATATTATAACTACGAGAAAAACCAACAAATTAAAAACGCCTTAAATGCAAATTAAAGAAAATTAAAAAGATAAAACCTATTAAATAAACGCTATCACTATAATTAAAGTGATGAACGTTTAAAACTTAAAACGTACGTTTAAATTAAAATCTACGCGACGTACAAAATAAAAAGTGAAACTAAGTCAATATTAACCCTAAAAATATGAAAATGATGTTTTTACAAACCTAATGATGTAAGAAAATATTTAGAAAAAGAAAATTATTTTTATAACTAATTATTTAATTAAAAACTATTTTAACTATTAATTAATTACCTAAAATATAAGATAATGTGAAATAAAGCTAGAAAAATAAAATTAAGACTTAGAAAAATCTAAAATATCAAAAGAAACTTTTTAAAACTATTTTTGTATTTTTGTGACTATTTTTCTATTTTCTATGGATTTTAAACTATTAAAATCTAATTAAATTACTAAAAATTACCAAATGAACTATGAAAAATATGGAAAATTACTTTTTTCACTTTTTATATTTATCTAAGCCTAATAAAAATGAAAACTTATTTTTTTGAACCTTTTTCTAATTTTTTGTATTAAATGCTATTTAAAAATGATTAAAAACTAATTAAAAATAGGAAAAATAGCAAAACAGCTTATAAAAATCTGAAAATTTCAAGGAAAC
>BPTQ01000006.1:278577701-278809488 GCA_019973895.1 Chrysanthemum seticuspe | reverse complement strand
CGGATAGTAACGGCTGAGAAGGGGGAGAGAGTGAGGCAAACTCCCTCCACTGAAGGAAGACCTTCTCTAGCTACTTAAGAACCGATGACTACTTAGTTAAGGCGGACCTTAACTACCACACATACTAAGTCTCCCCCTATAAGAGATAGAACTCGTTAACGAATTACTTCTAGGTAATGGAAGTGGGGGAGGCTTTCTTTAGTGCTTACTCCTTTAGTTTAGTCACGTTAGTAGATGACTTCGTAAAGGGCTCCAACTTGAATTCCTGGATGGAGGAGTAGAACTCATACGTAAGAACCTCCCACTACTATTTAATGGGCAGTATTAACGATTCCTAAATTGACTCCTCCTCTTTTGACGAGAGTATTTCCAGAACTTCAGTGTGTTCGTTCGTTAACGAACCTTTGAGAGGCTATAATTCCCATAGTTGGGACTCAAAACATGGGTGTTTTAGAATTACCTCCTACTGAAATTGTTGATACCCTTAATATCGGAGAGTTTCCAAGCAATTGCTTGCTTGTGTGACTTCAAGACCTTTATGAGAGCAGTTTTCTCCTCCTCAGTTAAATCCTTAGCAATTATGACGGGTAATTTATCATCACCCTCCAAGAATGCATACTCAAGATGAGGAGGTAGGTCCTTAAGTTCAACCTCGGGAAATGCTTCAGTAGATGATTGCACTGATTTGATTTCCTCATTCGTGATTTCTTTCGGAGGGGGTGAAGGTAATGGATCTTCATTAAGCAATTGCTCAAGATAGAGAATATCCCCCTCTGAATCATACACACCATCAATTCCAGGCGGAATTGATTCATCAGTAGCCAAGAATTCATCGATCTCTTCCAGAAGGAAGTCACCTCCCTCAAACGGAGTGAGAGAGGGGGAAGAGTCGGCAATGATAGGCTGAGAAGATGTGGTGGAATTCCCACCCACAGAATTATGAAGATAACCAAGAAACTCTTGAGAGTACTCCTCTGAAGCAATGTCAATTAAATCGACTCGATTAACTGATTCAGTGTCATAATTTGAGGAGTACCTCGAAGTTTGATCGAGGTTAAAAGTAACAGCTTCGTTACCCACACGGAGAGTGATCTCTTGCTCAAACACATCTATGAGAGCACGGCCCGTCCTCAGAAATCCCCGCCCAACAATGAGGGGAACTCGAGGATCAGCATCGAAATCAACAACAACGAAGTCAGCTGGGAAATGGAACTTTCCTACTTTCACAAATACATCCTCGGCGATGCCGAGAGGACGCGATATAGAACGATCTGCAAGCTCAAGAGTCATGCAGGTAGGAATAAGTTTCGGAAGAGACAGTTGCTTCCACACTGAATATGGCATCAGATTGATGCTTGCACCAAGATCAGCAAGGGCAAAGCATTCAATCATCCCGGGAAAAACACAAGGAAGAAGAAATTTTCCGGGATCTCCTAGCTTCTCGGGAAGCTTTTTTAATAAGACAGCCGAGCAATTCTCATTCAAAGGAGTCTTAGCCATTTCAAATAGCTTTTCTTTGTTGCTCAGCATATGTTTCAGAGTAGATGCAAACTTTGGCATTAACATGATGGCATCCGCGAAGCTTATGTCAAAGTGAAGTTCTTGGAAAATCTGAAAGAATTTTTCCATTTGATGACTAGCCTTCTCGCGGAGCTTTTGCTCATGTACCCGTGAGGGATAAGGAAGAGAAGATTTGGATTTCTGATTCTCAACAGGAGCTACAGGAGGTTCAAAAACAACTCCTTGATTCGACTTGGGTTTCTGGACCACTTGAGGCTGGACTACCGAAGGTTGGACGTGTGCGGTACTTCGTGGACTTGAATAATGCACCTTGTCCGTTGTTTCCTTGGTAACTTGACTAAATGCCACAGGAGGAGGGGGCATAGGAGTCGTAGGTCCATTGTGTTTTGGAGGTTCGCTTTCCACTACCTTCGGGATAGAAGAAGAAGAAGAGGTAGTAGGAACAGCAGGTCCAGCATATGAAGCACCACTTCGGGTTGTGATCGCCTTTGCATCGCCCCTCGGATTAGCGATCGTGTTGCTAGGTAGAGTACCTGAGCCCGAGGGTCGATCATTTAAAGACTTCTTGATGTCAGAAATTTGGCTGACCAACAACCGATTCATTTCCTCTTGGGATTTCATGAATTGTTTCAACAAATCATCAGATGATGGTCCAGTTGGAACAATAGCTTGAGTTTGCACAGGGAAATTCTGGCCTCTATTGTTAGGATTAGGGCCTTGATTTTGAAAATTCCCTTGATTGTTTGCATGGAAGTACCCAGGGTTGAAATTTCCCTGACCTGGGTTTCTATTGTAATTTCCTTGATGTTGGAAATTTTGATTCTGATTTTGAAAACCGTTGTTTTGATTGAAATGACCTTGGTTTTGAAAACCTTGGTTTGGTCTATTCTGATTCTGATTACGGTTTTGGTTTTGATTGAAACCGGGAGGTCCAGAGTAGTGGTTAGGACGGTGGTTCGGGTCTACAGGAGCACGATATTGATTGCCTCCTTGATTAGGCATCCCGCCCACAGCATTAGCTTCAAAGGGGTTACCATCGGTGGCCATACAGTTATAGTAAGCATGGGGGCCACCACAGGTAACACAGACTTCCACTTTCTTAACTTCAGCAGGAGGTGAAGTTTGTGGAAAAGAGACTTTCTTCTGATTGGAGAGAACCAAAGCTTGAATAGCTTCTGTGAGTTTATCAATCTTAGCATCGGTGCTAGACTGACTCACGGGCGATGAAGAAGAAGAAGGACCAACACTGATTTGAGAAACAACCGGCTTGCTTCGTGCAGTGCGGACTTTAGACTTGTTTTCGATTATCGCCAAAGCTTCTTTGACAGTTTTGCTAAGGAAATTTCCTCCCGCGGAGGAATTGAGAGAATCTTGGTCAGATTGACTCACTCCATTGTAGAAAGTATCGAGTTGCATCAACTCGGAGAAACCGTGGTGAGGACATTTGCGAAGCAATTCCTTAAAACGATCCCACGATTCACTGAAGGATTCATCAAACTTCTGAGTGAACTTGATGATTTCATTTTTAAGACTCGTGGTCTTGGAAGGTGGATAGAATTCATTCACAAATTTCTTCACCAGATCTTCCCATGTCTCTATAGACTGAGGGGGTTGTTTTTCAAGCCAAATCCGGGCTTGCCCCTCAAGAGAAAACGGGAACAGAAGAAGCTTAACAGCCTCAGAAGGGACATTCTTATACTTGATGGTAGATGCAATCTTGTTAAACCATCTTATATGAGCATGAGGATCATCCCGCTCAAAACCGTAGAACTGATTTGAGGTTACAAGATTCAGTAACCCGGTCTTGAGTTCAAAATTTTCAGCCACGATGGCTGGTACAACGATAGCATCTCCATACCCGTCGATGGGTGCCTGGAGAAGCTCGCACATAGGAATCTCATCCGCCATGATAACGGGAGGAGCGCGAACAGTCCGGATCTCAGATCCGACTGATGGAGCAGAAAGTCTACGAACACGCCTTCTTTGAATCTTGACAAGCTCACGAAATGGGCTTACAGATCTAGAAGAGCGAGTGCGCATACACAAGAGTTAACTCTAAGGAAACTCAGAGTTAAGGAGAGAAATGGAATTATGAAATCTTTCACATGAGAATGAGAATTATGAAGACGTTTTGTAAAAATCAGGGTGAGAAGAATATTTATGGGTTTTCTGGTTCTGAAACGTCGATATCACAACAAAATCAATTAACACAAAATCGAGGCAAAACAACAGTGAACTTAACCAATAATCCAAGATGAATGGCTTCTTTGAAAAAGGTACACCAATCACAAGGACACAAAGGCAAGTTTTATATCTTTAGTTCGGGAACTTATTATGGTCGCACCCCCAGTTAGGTAGTGCACTGCCTTGGTTTGCGGTGGTAATCTTTTAAGTTGTTAATTATTAGAGAAAACGACGATTCTTTTTGTATTTTTATTTTTGATACATATATAGAAACAAAAGGAAAAATATTTTTGTGTTTTATACGTTTTTGCTTGTTTTTGGGTTTTTGGATTTTTTAGAAGAGAATATGGATATATATATATAGATGACAGATGATGGATGATATAAACAAAGAGTGAGGATTCAAACAACTAATCTGCTACACGGAAGATAAATCAGCACAGCTCCCCGGCAGCGGCGACAAAATTTGATCGGTGCTAAACAGTCAAGTCTAAAAGACTAAAAACTGCTCAAACACTAATGCAATTAAGATCAGAGGAGTATATGGTCTCCCCGGGTCGTTATGTCCCAGCGAGCTATGCAATGGATCAATCAACGTCTAGTGATCGAGAAATTTGAATGATAAAGGGAATTTGAGATTATATTATAACTACGAGAAAAGCCAACAAATTAAAAACGCCTTAAATGCAAATTAAAGAAAATTAAAAAGATAAAACCTATTAAATAAACGCTATCACTATAATTAAAGTGATGAACGTTTAAAACTTAAAACGTACGTTTAAATTAAAATCTACGCGACGTACAAAATAAAAAGTGAAACTAAGTCAATATTAACCCTAAAAATATGAAAATGATGTTTTTACAAACCTAATGATGTAATAAAATATTTAGAAAAAGAAAATTATTTTTATAACTAATTATTTAATTAAAAACTATTTTTAACTATTAATTAATTACCTAAAATATAAGATAATGTGAAATAAAGCTAGAAAAATAAAATTAAGACTTATAAAAATCTAAAATATCAAAAGAAACTTTTTAAAACTATTTTTGTATTTTTGTGACTATTTTTCTATTTTCTATGGATTTTAAACTATTAAAATCTAATTAAATTACTAAAAATTACCAAATGAACTATGAAAAATATGGAAAATTACTTTTTTCACTTTTTATATTTATCTAAGCCTAATAAAAATGAAAACTTATTTTTTTGAACCTTTTTCTAATTTTTTGTATTAAATGCTATTTAAAAATGATTAAAAACTAATTAAAAATAGGAAAAATAGCAAAACAGCTTATAAAAATCTGAAAATTTCAGGGAAACTCTAAAATAATATTAGGAAGCTAAGAAAAATGAGAAAACAAGTGCTAGTGTGGAGGATTTAGGATCTGATGTGGAAAGTGCTTGTAAATAAGCACTTGGATAAGCCACAAGCTCACCAAAAGGTACCAGCTGAAAACAGGGACTATAATATGCTAGAAGTGACAAAAGTCAACTAAAATCAACAAGCCTTAAGCACAGAAATGCAAGATTAATAGATTTGATGATTTAAGCTTTTTGCTTGAAAACAGATTTTGGTAGCTACTTTAAGCCAAAGAATGAGCACTCAAATAAGCCACAAAATGAAAACTACCACTTGCAACCTAAAGTAGACCTGGCTAAGACTAATTGTACCAAAAATCAAACCATGAAAAACTCTTTTGAGCTCTGTGCACTAGCTGCATTAACTGAGAAAAAGCTCAGTGTATGCTGACAGTGGAGCAGGGGATATGAGGCTCACTTTGAGCTTTTGCAGAAGCTTATTCAGCAAACAAAAGCTAAAACCAGATAAAAGGTCTTAAATACCACCTATTAAACTACTTGTAAACAAAAATTCAAGCCTTGAAAAGCTTTAATGAAACCTGTGTGACTGCTGATAGTTCTGCACAAATCCAATTTTGACAAGATTTGACTTTTGAAAAATGAAGACACAGTTGACTTTTATGAAGTTTGGATCTAATTTTAAGACTGAGATTGTTATATTATGATGGAATGAAGCTAATACAACCTTTGTTTATAACTTTTAATCACAAAATGAGGATTTCCTAAGCCAAAATTTCAACAGTGATCAGTGGGTTTGGATTTAAGTGAAAATTTGACTTATGCAAGTACTGAACACAAAAGTAAGACAGAAATAGACTCAAATGAGTCTATCAAGCATGAACAAACAAAAGTTATCACTGAACAAACATCCTAAGACAGAAAACACAGTAATGCCAAACACCCCTTTTTAAACTGTTGTGAATCAAAAATGGTCTAAACACTGATGCACCCTTGAATCAATAATCAAACCACATTCATATAACCTAATTACAGCTTATAGAACAGAATTGAACCAAATCTAACTACAATGGAAGGTAATGCAGATAAGCTTAGAAATTTCACTTACAAGTGGTCCTAAGCCACTGTGGCTTGCAAAAACACCAAATGAACCTCTAGCCTATTTATCAACCCAAATGAACTTAAATCAACCCATTTCAACTTCTGAATCACCCATTCACCATTTCCATTACCCTATTTGCACCTGTTTGACTTTTGTTGACCAGGAAGCAAAGTGAATGTAACCTTGAATTTGAGCTTGTAAAAAGCTATGCTAAGCTTATTTAAGCTCAATGAAACTAAGAAACAAGTATTAAGAAGCTTTTGAGTATGAATATGAAATGGAAATGTTCAACAGTGGCTATAAAACATGAACTCTGATCATAACTTGAATTTATCACTGGAATTAGTTTATACTGAGTACAAAACACTTAATTTGTTACAGAGAAACAGAATACAACAAGTTTTACTTTTATCTAAATCCTTTAACATAAAAACGACATTAAACTAAAATAAAAAACTAGAAGACTCTTTTTCATGCATCCTTTTGCCTCTCTTTATAATCCAAAAGCTTTCTCTCTCTTATCTGAGCAGTTCCCAGCTGTCCTCAGCCATTGGATGGCTTAAATCAATCTCAACCGTTTAAATGTTGTTTTGGCGCCAAAATGGTAAACTGCCAAATGGGGTAGATTGAGTGAAATGGGGGAGAGGCATTTATTGCCTTTGGAGTTTGGTGAGGTGGGGGGGGGACAGGAAGGTGATATGGTGAGGCTAGGTGGGTGGTGTTGGTGGCTGGGCATGGTGGGAGCAGACAAGGGAGAGGGAAAACAGGAGAAGAGGGTGAAGAGTTTGACTGGCTTTTGACCAGATATTTAAAAATGGGGGGTTCAAATTGCATTTTGACAGGGGGTCACAAAAGGTGTGAAAGGGTCCAAAATAGGTTTAAAGGATTTAAATATCAAGGACCTTTCATGTAATTTCTGAAAATGGAGGGACCTAAACTGCCAATCTTGCAAAGTTGCTTCAAGGGACCATAATTGACAATCTCAATAAGTATAAGGACCAATGTTGCCATTTTGCAATTTTCCGGGGGCCATTTCTGCCAATTTTGAAAGTTGAAGGACTATTTTTGTAATTTCTCAAACTTTTTGATATTTTCCACCAAAGGACTAAATTTGATAACTTTTGATTTTAAAAGGACCTTTGGTGACTTTTGCTTTTGAAATTATGGCTCAGGGACTATTTTTGACAATTTATGAAACTTGGGGGACTAAAACTGCAATTTTTGCAAATTTGAAATGTTTTTCATCTGATTTTGATATTTTTGAATTTGAAACACATAAAACACTGATTTGTGATATTTTGATCATTTTGATGTGTTTCTGAGTATTTTCAGATGATTTTGCAGTTTATTTTGTATAAAAATGATGAGTATTTACACACTCATCATGGACCCACCGGGGGCCATCATAGTCCAAACTACACCGACAAAAAGGTGTTTGATTCCGGATTCTATTGGCCCACAATTTATAAGGATGCCCATGATTTTGTCAAAGCCTGTGACGCTTGTCAACGTCACGGAAATATATCTCAAAGAAATGAAATGCCGCAAAATGCCATTCAAGTTTGTGAGATCTTTGACATATGGGGCATTGACTTTATGGGGCCATTTCCATATTCTAGAGGAAACAAATACATACTCGTGGCTGTTGACTATTTGTCAAAATGGGTTGAAGCAAAAGCTTTACCTACCAATGATGCCCGAGTTGTTGTGAAATTTTTGAAATCTCTTTTTGCCAGGTTTGGAACTCCGAGAGCGATAATCAGTGATCGTGGTACACATTTCTGCAATGACCAATTTGAAAGAGTCATGCAAAAGTATGGTGTTACCCACCGTCTCTCTACTGCATACCACCCCCAAACAAGTGGGCAGGTGGAAGTTTCCAACCGTGGTATTAAAAGAATCCTTGAAAGGACAGTAGGCGAAAACCGTGCATCCTGGTCGGATAAACTGGATGACGCACTCTGGGCCTTCCGTACAACTTACAAAACACCCATCGGGTGTACTCCATACAAGCTAGTGTACGGAAAGGCATGTCATCTTCCGATTGAGTTAGAGCACAAGGCATACTGGGCCTTAAAGCATGCCAATTTCGATATTCAGACAGCTGGTGATCACAGAAAAGTTCAAATGAATGAATTAAATGAACTTCGTGATCAAGCATACGAGAACTCTTTGATCTACAAGCAAAAGACAAAGAAGATTCATGACTCAAAAATCAAGAACCGCGTTTTCAACGTTGGTGATCGAGTCCTTCTTTTCAATTCAAGATTGAAGATTTTCTCGGGAAAGCTCAAGTCCCGTTGGTCTGGTCCATTTACTATCGCTAAGGTTTATCCTTATGGCACCATTGAGTTATCTCAGCCTGATGGTCCAAATTTTAAAGTAAATGGTCATCGAGTGAAGCATTACTTTGGAGAGGACATTCCTCCTGTGGTTGTCCCGGATTTACAAACTTTCCCCATGAACCAATGAATGCGGGGATCGAGTCAAGCTAGTGACTCGGGAATCAAAAACATTAGCACACACCATATGGGTTTTCACCCATATTTCTGTCTTCTTTCTCTGTTCTACCACCCTAGTGTGGGGGAGTTGCCCCACACTGTTGTATATAAAATCTTTTCTAAAAAAAAAAAAAAAAAAAAAAAAAAAAAAAAAAAAAAAAAAAAAAACTTTCAAATAATGGCCGTAGTATTTCCCTTTTACGTTCTCAGTTTCGGCATAACCGCCGGTACTTTGAATATTGAGGGCAATATTCATTTCTAAGTGTGGGGGGGAATTCTCACGAATTTTATCATGTATTATCCACCCAATTCCCCCGTTTTTGGCCAAATTTTTTTTTGGAGTAAGTGTTTTACACTTACTCAGCTTATGGTTATCAGTCCGCCATGTCTAATAAACAAAAGGATTGGCTAATCCAGGAGCAAACGGCTCTTGGTAAAGATATATCAAATCCGTTTATGGCTTGCAATTTGCCCAAAATTGTATGGTATTCAACTCACCATATCCTAACAAGTGAAGAGTTGGCTAGCCCGCAAGGTTATGGCTTGTGGTAAAGGCAGTGGAAAAACCATAATTGGTAATCAGCTCACCAAAGATAATTCTGATAATTTATCTAAGAGTTGGCTAGTCCAGAGCAAACGGCTCCTGGTAAAGACAAATCAAATCCGTTTACAGCTTATGATTTGCTCAAAATCATTTAGTTATCATTGTACCAAGGTTCTTACTTGAATCAAAACAATTGGCTACTCCAGAAGTGATGGCTTTTGGTAAAGAGTTTTTAAAATCCATTAAAGATCTAAATCATTGCTAGGGACTAGCAATATCTCAGTGTGGGGGATTGATGAGTGTCTAAATACTCATAATTTTTTGTACAATCTAAACTGCAAAATCATCTGAAAACACTCAAAAATGCATCAAAATGATGAAAATATCACAAATCAGTGTTTTATGTGTTTTAAATGCAAAAAGATCAAAATCAAATGAAAAATGATTCAAGTTTGCAAAATTGGCAGTTTTAGTCCCCCAAGTTTTAAAAGTTGTCAAATCTAGTCCCTGGAATTCAAAAATGTGAAGTTTTATCATTCAAGGTCCCTGAAATATTCTAAGTTGTTAAAATTGGTCCTTGAATGATTCTTTGGTCAAATGGCGGAAAAGGTCCTTACACTTTGAAAAATTACAAAATTAGTCCTTGGATATTTTAAAATGGAATTTTATGCAAAAGTTATCCTTGTACTATCAAAGTTTGTCAAGTTTGGTCCTTTTGATATCTTTGGAAAAGTGGCAGTTTTGGTCCCTCACTTTGCACAAATTACATAAATGGTCCTTGTGTTAACATATACCAAACCGGACCCTTATGTTATTAATACCTAGTCCAAATCCAATCCACTAAATCCTTTGGCCCAAAACAAAACCAACCCAACCCCGTTTATTATATACCCGGTCAAAAAGTCAAAAACGCGCCAAAATAAACCACCCACTGTTCACCCTCCTCTCCACAAGCTGGAACTCTACCCTCACTGTGCAGATTTAAGTTAAAATAATAAAAGCACATGTGAAGGGGGAGCATTTTTGAAAATACAAAACACTCGTGGTGTTAACTAAATGTATTTGATAATCATAAACACTTTGAGAGATTTTCAAGTAAAAGGTTTTATGGCAACATAGGATAGTCATGGAGTTATAAGGTGTCTAAGGATAGGAAATCCATCCTATGATCCACCAGAGCCGGAGGTATCTACCCAAGGACAATACCCATTATTCGTATTAGAAGTCCTTAGGTATGATTGAAAAAAGGAGAAATGTGAGAAAGGAGAAATAAGGGGTTGAAGAATTAAAAAGAAAAGCAATGTAAAGGGTGAAAAGAAATAGCCCTCCATAATCAACCTTAGGGCAGAAACCGGGTTCAATTCATATGCTACTGGTTGTCACAAAGATGACACCGGTATCGAAGACTAAGACGTCATGGACCCAGTGACGCACTGCACCTAACCTTCTAGCCACTCAATTCCTCTCAAAAGGAATTGTTTCATTCTCAATGGGAACCCTACATAATCTATCGACTTTCTATTAGAGATGGTTAGTATTGAAGAAGGAGACCCTCTCCCTAGTCTCCGCTCAGGAAAACCAAAGTGCACTAATCGAGTCTAGAGCCATGAGATTCATCAAAAGATCTCTTAGGAACACTAAACATTTCATCATTTGTTGTTCAACAATAAGGACACAAGTGATATATTCTAGAGTCCTACGCAGATCTTAGCAATCTGCCAAGAACATTTATGAAGGGATTCACAATTGTGATCCTCAGTGATTGAATGGAAATTCCTGCCAGGGTCATCATCAAACAGCCCTGACAGCAGGTCACTTCGGTAATTCTTTATGGGTTACGCTTAGTGTGTCTCAAAAGGTCTACAGTCGTGGAGTGATCCCTCGGTGTACTTCAGCGACTCAACTGAATTGTAGATATACTTCGGTATATCGTGTTAGCCTTCTTGAGGGCCTCCAGTTCAGGAAAAACCTTTGTAAGAATTAGAGATGTGTTTTCACACTATGTTGTTAACACCCTCGACATTCAAACCTGTAAGTGCTAGAAATCCCGCTAAGGATATTCCTTTCACGAATTGAATCCTGAAGACGTGGGTCATTACTTGAACTTATTCTATGTAATGATAACTGTCTCTCAACGGGATTCAGACGGCTGATTCGCCCGACCAAGGTGAATGGAATCAAGACATTCATCAGTAAAACAATCGTAGAGGTCAATTCTTTTAGAAAAGTCCACAATGATCAATTGGTGTTTTTCAACTAACATATTTATGCAGGTACTGATGATAGTCCCTTGGAGGAGAGACCGCACCATCTTCCCATGCTCATACCAACAACATCAAATGAAAGTTCTCATCAAAATCAAAGGTAACACAAAGTTAAAGATGATTCTTCTTCAATGTCAAAGAATCTACAAATTTCAAAGACTAGAGAACTTCATCATTGGAAATTCAAAGTCAAAAAGAAGTATGAGCATGGTGGAGAAAGACGTGGAGACACCTATACCAAAGAAGTAGACGAAAGGCAGACAACTCCATTAACTGATCACAAAGCATGAAGGAACGAAAATCAAGACTATTCAATATCGACATACAAAGTTCAAGCTCAAAGAGAGTAAAGACCTAATCAAGTGGAGCATCTTTTGAATGACCACCCCTTAGGGGGAGATTCTTAGCCTTAATATAACGTGTTAGAAAGTGATGGTCATTCACATTTAGGAACTTTGTAACGTGTGTTAGAAGGCAAATTGCTGGAATGACACTTATTCGGACAAAAAGGTGCGAATATACGAAGAAAATGGTCAAAGTCAAGAATCGAGACACTCAAGCTGCTGAATTGAAAGGGGACGGCGTCAGGTTCTACTTGTGACGCCGTCGGAACAAGTTTTGTGATGACTCAGTAGCCAAATTACTTATTTACAAGTGACGGCATACGGTTTTAAAAGAGTAGGGCGTCGCAGCTCAGACGGCCTAGATTTGATCCAGACGGCGTCAGAGACTCAAGGCGACGGCGTCACGGACATAAGGTGATGCCGTCACAATGATAACGTAGCCAAGACGAAACCCTAATAACGGCGACCAGACGGCATCACAAATTAAAGGGTGACGCCGTCGCAGTTGTAACCTTATATATAGAATCCGAATTTTTCAGTTTTCAGTGTGTAGTTTTGTGGAGTAAAAACCTAAACCGAACCAAGGCTGTCTTGTACAGTATTTTAGGGTTCCATACCCTATCTTATATCAAGATAAGTGTTTTACTTCATTAATTTAATTATGTCTTCAATTGACTGTGTGTATGCTTGCATGTTCCCCATGTCCGGCTAATTTACTTGTGTGTTTGCTTGGGTAATATGAAACTTAGTTATTGAATATTGATTGGTTGTCTCTTATCTTAATTGTGATTGACCTAGTATTGTGATAGGTCATTCGTTGTGTTATTAATGCTTGATTAATCTTTTTTGAACCTTAGTTTATAATCACCTAGAGTAATTGTAGGCTATACATCGAAGGAATACCTTAGAGTTAGAGTTTATAAATCCTAGAGATTTTGTAGTCATTAACCTTTGGTAGCTTCAAAGAGTTAGGGATAAACGCATACCCTACGATCTTAGAGACACAACGCGATTAAGAATAAGGACGTGACAATTCAACCATCAATAGGAGATAACTAGGGAGTAATAAAACCTAAGCAAATACATTTTTAATCATCATACGAGCACACAACAATAGACATTGACTACCCCTAGCTTAGTTAATTAGAATAGATAATAGTAGAGTAATCGGTAGAAATACCAACCCCCAAATCCAAACCCCGAGATTCGTACCTTTCAATTTCCTAAAAAAATATAAAAAGATAAAAAATAATCTTCCTCAACCCCAACCTTAGCGTAGTAACTTCTCATTAGCATTCCTATTCCCCTAGAGAACGATTCAATTCCCGTGGCTTACCCTAATACTACACTACAAAGATTAGGTTCACTGCCTAGGGTGTTGAAAAACTTGCTCAACGAAAAGGAAGTTCCTTTGACCCCGAATTTCATCCCTTTTGAATTTACCTAGATATTCTTTAATTGTTTCTTCTAGCATTTCTTGAGAACGCAATCCCACAAAACCCTGCACCCGTTCACCACTTTGGAAATCACATAGGGCTTAATGAAATAAATTGGCAACAACAAAGTCCTTTTTATGACTCAGATTCCGATGAGGAATTTGATTATGGTGAAGCACATGACAACAGGGAGGTCATTGATGATGTTAGTTTTGAAATGGAAGAAGACCCCTCCCAATGTTTTGACCATAGGTGTAGAACTGAGAAAGATAGTCCCTTTAACATGCAATTCCCTTGTAAAATAGGATTAGAAGGATTCGATGCTACTTGAATTCGTTCTTGCCTTTAAACTTAATCTCAAAGAACCTATACAATAAAATTAAGGTCAATGAGTTAACCTATCAAGGGAACAATGTTGTTGAAGCAGTTACTCGTTTGCATGTGTTTTTTGGAAGTTTTGCTTATTTGGTAGAATTCATGGTCTTAGAAAACTTAGGAGAATTTATTGATAAGGACCTCACTCAAGTAATTTTTGGAAAACCTTTCAAGAGAATGACTAGGTTGAATGAACGAATGATTGATGGTCTAATTACATTCTCTGATGAAGTTGAAGACTTTGTCTACCAAATGCCACATGCTCATCCTAGGTTTAAACTCAAGGATATTGAGGCGTGTAATAGAATGACTCCTATTCCATTGCTTAGTGAAAGGGATAAGCAAAATGGACTTAGGTACCCATATGAGAAAACTAAGAGGTACTATAAAAAATGCCTAGAGTTAGGAGATGATTACAAAAAGAATGAGAGAACATTGGAATGGCTTAGGTATGGGCACGTAAGCGTGCACGAGACAACGTAGGGGCACGACTTCGAGTCTAGCTACAAGACTCATAAATAAAGAAAAGCGCTTCGTGGGAGGCAACCCATGCTTAATTGTTTGCTTGTTTGTGTGTCATGTATCTTTTATTTATTGTTTATTCTCATGTTTAAATTTGTAAAAATGCTTTATTATGTCTTTAACCTCGTCTTAATTACATATAAAGGTATTTTACATAAGGGATAAGTGTAGGGAGGATTACACACGTTTTCAAAAGAAACTTGAACATGAGAATTACAATTAATTAAAAGATATACATGTGTGTTTGTTCGAGTCAAATGCTTGTATCGAGTCATAATGGATGTTTTGCAGGAAATTTTTCCAGATTCTAAAGATGTAAATTTTCCATAATTTTTTCCAGAAAATCGCAGACCAATTTCTGTCAGGATAACCTGACGGCGTCAGGATCGCAACCTGACGACGTCAGGAGGAGCAGAAACAACTTATGACTTTTTCTCGTTTTCTGAGCTACTTATAAATTTTTGGAATTTTCCAGGTCTTAATTTTCCAGAAAATCTGTAAACATCCATTACACAAGCATTATATCCTAGTTTAGTAGAGTCTTATATATATTGTTACCGCCAATTTTACGCGAAGGTTTCGTTTATTTTCTTCAAGTGTGAAGGTTTAATTTACCAAGAAGAAGATACACAAGATGGGAAGGAGCTTTTCACGCAAATGTTCTTCTTGAAGAAAGATGTAACCACCACTTCACACGGATCCTACCGAGCTAATCAGGGGAGTACTAGTTTCTTTCGTTTTTAATTACCTTCCATTATCATTACTTTGATACTTTCGAGGAACATTGGGGACAATGTTCAGTTTAAGTGTAGGTAGGAAAAATAAAACGGGAACTTTGAAACTATGCTTATCCTTGACTATTTGCTTTGTCCAATTTCATTTGTGTAATAAACCATGAGAAATATCGGTTAGGATAATTTTGGCACCAAATTTAAAATTTTTAATGACATATAGGAGTGGGCCATTAGTCTTAATAAAGCGTCTCATGGATATGAAATTATATGACTAGCCCAAAAACCCTTTACCACTTAAATTCCACCCAAAATGTGAGGATCGCCCTTAGATTTGTAGGAATTAAAGCATTCATCTTTAATGCTTAGAGTGTGAACCGGTAGTATAATAGATTCTAGAACTTGTTTTGTGATGCATTCCGAGATCGCTAGTAAGACTACACTTGTGTAGTTAGGAATAACTAAATGATAAGAGGCATTAGGATAACCCTTGTTTGATACCCATAATATAACTACTTCTTCCACATCGGTTGAGTAATTCCCCCACACCCTTGCGTTGTACTCATCTTTAGTACACGATACCCCTAGTTAACCCCTCAGAGCCTATCCTTTTCGCGGTTCTCGTGATATTTCAGTTTTTCGAAATGTCAATGAAGAGCATTGTTTACAATCCACCCCCAAATGTACACCCAAATCGCCTTAGTCTATCTTGTATGCACTCACTTTTAGTGCATTATTGTTATCACACAAAACCTTTAGTTCAATTATCTTGTTGCTTGCATAAGTTGCTAAGTCGAGTCATATCCTTTGTACACAGTTTTGGGACGATTGAGACTCATGGGAAAATTTAAATTTTATGAAATGACGGGAAGGGAACGTTAAATTCAAATTCCCTTTATTTGCGTAATAATGTACTCCAAGTGTTTTGATCTTTTCAATTCGAGCCAAATTAGTGTTAGAGTAATAAAAACTCAAGTGTAGGGATGTGCCTATAAATCCCTATCATTTTGATGTTATCGTAGAGGATGGTAGAGTAAAAGTGTATGAAAAAAAATCGAAAAAATAGAAAAAAGAGA
The DNA here is from genome assembly GCA_019973895.1 of Chrysanthemum seticuspe. NCBI lineage: Eukaryota > Viridiplantae > Streptophyta > Magnoliopsida > Asterales > Asteraceae > Chrysanthemum > Chrysanthemum seticuspe. The sequence continues at coordinate 278,793,567 of BPTQ01000006.1, read as the reverse complement.
AAAGAAAAAAAATAGAGTGAAAAAAAACATACGAGCTACCATCCTACATCTATCTTTAAATTTATGTTTGTTTGTTTCAGTAATCTAGAGTTTAGAGTGTCGAGTCTTGGCTTAGCAATGCCATTCTTCGCATGCTTGTAACATAAAGATTTTTGACTTGCCACCACTAAATCGCCTATCCCACCAAACCCTTTATTTCCATACCGTAAGCCTAACATTACAACCCTTTAAAAGACATCTTGGATAGTCTTTCCTAGGTGCTTACGCCAAAGCGATGGAGGTTTGATCTAGTCTCAAGCCTATGGTAATCTATGTACTAGGACCGGTTAATGAGTGTTTATCTTCTATTTCCAACTTGTTATATTTCATATACACCCGAGAGATGTGAGTATCCAAACACCCCATGTGAGGTGCTAGTATGTAATTTCCGTGCTTGTTATGACTTTTGCGGGGCTTATATGTGTTGTGGATCGTTCTAAACTAATGCTTCATGACCTTTAATTTATAAATCAATTGGCTAAAAGCACATTTGCTTGAGGACAAGCAAATACCAAGTGTAGGGATATTTGATAAGGTTTTAAAATGTACCTTTTTGAGGGGTCGTTTAATCCCTTATTTGATCACTTTTGTATCCGTTATTACTTAATATCGTTCCTTTTCACTTTTTAGGTCTCTTGAAGGCAAATTGCTAGAATGACACTTATTCGGACGAAAAGGCGCGAATATACGAAGAAAATGGTCAAAGTCAAGAATCGAGACACTCAAGCTGCTGAATTAAAAGGGGACAGCGTCAGGTTCTACTTGTGACGCCGTCGGAACAAGTTTTGTGACGACTCAGTAACCAAATTGCTTATTTACAAGTGACGGCATCAGGTTTTAAAAGAGTAGGGCGTCGCAGCTCAGACGGCCTAGATTTGATCCAGATGGCGTCAGAGCCTCAAGGCGACGGCGTCACGGACATAAGGTGATGCCATCACAATGATAACGTGGCCAAGACGAAATCCTAATAACGGCGACCAGACGGCGTCACAAATTAAAGGGTGACGCCATCGCAGTTGTAACCTTATATATAGAATCCGAATTTTTCAGTTTTCAGTGTGTAGTTTTGTGGAGTAAAAACCTAAACCGAACCAAGGCTGTCTTGTACAGTATTTTAGGGTTCCATACCCTATCTTACATCAAGATAAGTGTTTTACTTCATTAATTTAATTATGTCTTCAATTGATTGTGTGTATGCTTGCATGTTCCCCATGTCCGGCTAATTTACTTGTGTGTTTGCTTGGGTAATATGAAACTTAGTTATTGAAAATTGATTGGTTGTCTCTTATCTTAATTGTGATTGACCTAGTATTGCAATAGGTCATTCGTTGTGTTATTAATGCTTGATTAATCTTTGTTGAACCTTAGTTTATAATCACCTAGAGTAATTGTAGGCTATACATCCAAAGAATACCTTAGAGTTAAAGTTTATAAATCCTAGAGATTTTGTAGTCATTAACCTTTGGTAGCTTCAAAGAGTTAGGGATAAATGCATACCCTACGACCTTAGAGACACAACGCGATTAAGAATAAGGACGTGACAATTCAACCATCAATAGGAGATAACTAGGGAGTAATAAAACCTAAGCAAATACATTTTTAATCATCATACGAGCATACAACAATAGACATAGACTACCCCTAGCTTAGTTAATTAGAATAGATAATAGTAGAGTAATCGGTAGAAATACCAACCCCCAAATCCAAACCCCGAGATTCGTACCTTTCAATTTCCTAAAAAAATATAAAAAAATAAAAAATAATCTTCCTCAACCCCAACCTCAGCGTAGTAACTTCTCACTAGCATTCCTATTCCCCTAGAGAACGATATCAATTCCCGTGGCTTACCCTAATACTACACTACAACGATTAGGTTCACTGCCTAGGATGTTAAAAAACTTGCTCGACGAAAAGGAAGTTCCTTTGACCCCGAACGCGCTTTGTAAGCGTATCATTAAGCCTTTCATCCCTTTTGAATTTACCTAGATATTCTTTAATTTTTTCTTCTAGCATTTCTTTCTCACTCAAAATGCTTTCTATTTTATCTTCTAACATCTGATACACTTCCTGTAATTGAATTTCAAATTTAAGATCATATTAGTTATACATTATCACCAGTGATATTATAGTGTATTTTAATATTTTACTGTATTATCACAAGTGATACCATACATATTTGATTTTATCACTTGTGATTGGACATAACAAAGAAGTTAATTTTTTTGAGACTGACCTGCTTTTGAGTATCTTCTTCGTTTTTATTCATATCTCCTATAATTTCCACCATCCCAAATTAGTTGTTGAAATCAATTTCCAGAATCTCCCTACTTTTCAACAAATTTGCGTTCCAACTTTTTAGAGCTGGTATTCTTCTCGGCACATTCATTTGATCAAACTTTGTGTAATGTAAATAGGCAAGCTGTTTCATCAACCATTTTATCAGTTCAACGAATGTATATTTTAATAACATTTTATGTTAGAAAGAAAAAATAATTTAAAATTTATTACTTACCATCAAGAACGTAACTGGGCCGTAATAGTCAACCTCCGTCCTATTATTCTTTCTTGCAGACCAATCATGTTTTGTTAAGCTTGCACAATCATAAATATATATGCACCAGTCTATATCTTTCGCATCATCTCCTTCAAACACGTTTTCCAACACCGTTTTTCTGACAACAGAGCTTTTATCACATCCTCCCAATGTAATTGCAATCAGCATTAAATGTTCATTCTGAACATGAAATCAATGTTTGTTGTTTTTGTTATCTCCATTGATATGGCATTTATTGTCAAACTGTTTTCGTGTTTGAATTGTTCTTTCCATTCTTCAACGAATTTGTCATTGTATTGTCTTTGGCCTTCATCTCTTTCTAGCGTCCTTGATCCCTTTGGTAGTCCGAGAACTTCATGCACAGTTTGTGGAGAGATTTTTAAATTCCCCGTTGGAAGTCTAAGGTTCATTGTTTCTGTGTTGAGGTTGTCTACCACAAAGAAGGAAAGCTTTGTCGGTATTTCATTTATTGGGAATTCTATCAAGTCTCCAAAACCCATTTGTGTTATAACCTTCTTTCTTTCTACACTTAACCCACGCATTGCCTCAAAAAGTGGCTTAACTGTTTCCCTTCCCTTCATTATTGTATACACCTTTCGTTTCTTTTTTGCATCTTTTTCAATCTCTTCGTTTACATCATCTCCCATTTCACGATTCTCTTCTTTATCATCATTTTTTGCAGCAGTTTCTTTTTCAGATTTTTCTATTTTTTTCAGGAGTTTCTTTTTCAGATTGTTTCATTTTTGCAGAATCTTCTTTTTCAGCTTCTTTTGCATCCTGTAGTAAAAATAAAATAATAAAATAAAAATGTTAGCATTTATCACTTGTGATATTTTAGCATTTATCATTTGTGATATACCATTCACAGAACTATCTCAAATCAATATCACAAGCAATGTTGCAAAAATCGTGAATCGGTAGTCGGGCGGTCGACCACCCTGCAGTGAATAATCGGTCAAGTCGGGATTAATCGGATTGGCATTTCTTGCAATTTTTTTGTATTTTCGGAGACCAAACTAAAAATCTTAACCGATTCCAAGCCTGCTATGTTCCCAAACCTCAATAAAAGGCTCCAATTCTTATTATTATGCCCATTGTGCGTTATAAGTGAAATATACGACCCCCAAATTAAGTAGAATACCTAAATCATTATATTTTTTAAAATGACCGATTTGCTCGATTCGGCCGATTTTTTACCGATTCGGCCGATTAATCGGCCGATTCAGCCGATTTTTTGACTGCTTAGTGTCGATTTTTTTTCTAGGCCGATTTTTCGACCGATTTTTAAAAATCGACAAGGTACTCGGCCGATTAACGATTAATCGGTCGAGTTGACCGATTTTTGCAACATTGATCACAAGTGATAGTAATTAATTTATTAATAATGCTTTATTTTACAATTAACTAACCTGTTCTGTAGCTTTTTCCGATGCTTCTTTTTCTTGCTCAGGCTTTAATTTTGTTGCTTCTTCCTTCATCATCTTCTTTTTTTTCCTCCAACTTTTTGTTTCTTCTATTAGTGGATGCAAAACTCTAAAACGTTTTTTCTTACATCCTAATCTTGGTAACTATTTTCTTCTTTTTGGTTTCCGTTCATCTGTTTTGTCTGTATGTTTATCATATAATATATCATAAATATAATAGCGAATCCAGTTATACATTGGTTGGCAATGTCACAGTCATTGAATCAACAAATTAACCAAATTTGGACAGACGTTTTTAACAACCAAACTGCCTTCAGTATTCTGTTCAAATTAAGTAAATCACCTTGATTTTCAACGATCCCAAAAAAAGTTTCAACGACCCCAAAACTACAAAACTTAGCTTCTACAATGTCACATTTATGTTAAAACAGTCACAACTTCACTCAAACTACAATGTCCCTCACTTTACAACTTCACTCAAGCTAGTTACAACTTCACAATGTATAAACTAAGTTTGTTTTATGTTAAAACGCTTTTTCTTTTACAATGTAGTTTGAATGAAGTTGTAAGCCAAAAATAGTGAGCTGATCTTTTTTTTTAAAGATTTTTATGTTGTATTAGCAAAACTTCACTCAAACTACAATGTCCCTCAATTTATAACTATCCCAAAATTACAACGATCTTAGTTTCTACAGCTGTAAACATCTAACAATCAAGGAGATGTGCTGTCGCTATCGTAACTTCTAATTCAATAGCATAAAATATTGTCTTTAACATATTTTCTTAAATCACAATAGATAAACTAGTATAATACACTTATCTTCAACAATCATTTCATTTTTTTAAATATAATCTGTAATTTATCATTGTTTCAAAACATCTTAAAAAATGTTCATATATTATTTCAAAAACACATATAAAATAGGCAAACAGTAATAAAAATTCAAGTAATGTTTAAATAATAGCGAAATGAGTGTCATACCATTATCCATATTTTCAACATCTTGTTTTCCCTTATCCGGTTTTTGAGGTTGCGATTCTTTCATATTTATGTATTTCAGAATTTGATTCAACAGTTCGTTGTTTATTTTCGAATGATAGATTGTGGGTGTGTGTTTTTTTGATTTGTGTGTGTTTTTCCAGATCTGCTTTTTAGTTTATTGAACTTTACATTTTCAGTCCTTCTATTTTTATTTTATGTAAACTTTTTTGCTTTTTTTTTAATTTATATCACCTGTGATATACAATTAAATATTGTTTTTGTATTACATTTGCATAATCATGTTTCATTTCATATTTGTGCAAGATGATGCATTTAAATCATGTTTTTTTGCATGTCTTTGTGTATGTATAGATTGTCCTTGACTACATTTTTGAAAAGCTTTGTCTATACTAATCAACTGAAAATTTTCACAGCAAGCACATACAAGCTCACATCTCAAAGTACATTTTGGAAATAATAAATTCTTACTTATTTTTTCTTTTCTTTTTTCTTATATGACATGTGATATAACAGGTGATATAATAAACTTTTAGTTATATCACTGGTGATAAGTTCTAATATCACAAGTGGTACATTTAAAAAAAAGAAAAGAAAAAGGAGGTAGGCTAGTTTTGGTTGCTTGGGATTTTCTGGTGGTGACTCAAGATCTAAATTTTGTTGCCAGTCTTAACATGTTTTCACAGAGTAGGACATTGCAAAAATAGTCAGTCTCTTAATTTGATATAATCATTTTATACATTTTAAGGACAGTGCGTCTTGGCAGTTATCTTATCAATTACCAAAGTATCGCAAATAAAGAATTTACACTTTGAAAAAAAATTCATCATAATCCCAAATTTACCTATCTTGGGTTCATCAATTCATTTATATAAACTAAAGCTACCTGAGTAGCGAAATCTTCGATGAATTACCCAAAAGCATAAATATATATAGTGATAGATACATGCATACATCAGCAGAAGAACATAAATAAGGTTATATTCATATTACCCAAAAGCATTTACTTCCATCTAAAATCCAGAACAAAATGTAAAATACATCTAAAAGCATACGTCTGCATTACCAACTAAAAGATGAAAATTTCAGAGCAAAATGTAGTACAATCTCCGGCACCAGGGAATGTGATTCAGGTACCTAATAGATCCACCCATCTACTTAGGTATCTCCCAAACTTGGACACTGTCCGTCACATTTCGTGGCCCGACAGTCCTACTTGCATCTAAAATGTAGAACAAAATGTGAAATTCAACTAAAAGATGCAAAATCCGAAACAAAATGTAGTACAATCTCCGGCACCATGGAATGTGATTTAGGTACCTAATAGATCCACCCATCTACTTAGGCATTTCCCAAACTTGGACACTGTCCGTCACATTTTGTTGCCCGACAGTCCTACCATTGGTTTTGCATATCTGATTCTTAAACCTACTTTAAACCATCTACATTGTTTAGAAACCTAAGATACTTAAACAGAAATGTAAATTGTTTTGGAATAGCATTAAATACATTTAATGCTTGTTTTCTTCTGCTATCTTCTTCTTGATAGCTTCTTCAACCACCTTTTGCATCTCTTTCGCACCATACTTGTGTTTTTCAGCAAATTTGATTGCGTATTCTGACATCAGGTCACTCTTTTGATTCACTTCGTGTAATAGTATCTTCGCTGCATACCTCATCCTCATTCTTTTCATTTGTTCAGCATATTTGTGATTCTTTTCATCAATGATGTTAGTCTTCCATTTTGGTCCTGCTTCACCTTCAAACGTCTCCATATGCATCATCATGTATAAGCCGCAGTCAATCTTGTTATCTCTCGTTCTCCATTTCATCTTTAACACAGTAGTTGGCTTCTCTTTCAATAGTGTATCGACGATTGGGTGTGCAGTACTCATCAAGTAAGTTACAAGCATTGATTTCTGCAAATTAACAAAATATTTAATAGATATTACTTGCTACAATTTATCTCTAGTGATATTACTTTGTATAAAAGATAAAAGTATTTAAATAGAGTTCGGTTCAGACATTGCTTACCACAAAATCAAAGTTGGCTTTGTATTTCCCTCGGTAGTCTGCATTTGAAATGCTATTGTCCAGTATTACAGCGTTGCCCTTCTCTAGGTTGAACTATTACATAGTAATGGTCGTGAGCAATTATCGGAAAGAATACAAGTTTCACATCTTTCAAATTCCGTTTTGCTTCTTCCTCAATCATGTGTGTTTTGATTACTCTTTTAAAGTTTTCAAACTGCTTTTTTCATCTTTTATTGGCTTCAGAATCTCTGGCAGCTGTATCATGACAATAGATTAAAGATAATTTAAAATACATATTACATAATTTTTGAAACGCATAGATATATGATTGCATTTTTTTTTGGAAGTTTTTATATTTTACCATTGCATCTGTTGGGAAGTAGTATCTTGTCTTTAATTTTCCAACTTTGTTCTTCCTCTCCTCATAATTCAAGACCGAAGCGAATGCATCGATTACCTGACTTTCTATTAGCAAGCCCGGTGCAATTAACTGCATTACTATTCTTGGTACTGGTGTTCCCTTGCCATCATTGAATACCTCTTCTCTATTTTTTAATATCACAGTTGATAATATTTAGGTTCTTAAATATAGCATATCACTTGTGATAAATAACATAACCTTAATAAAAACAGCAAATTTAAATCTTACATGATGTTTTCTTCCATTGAAAATAAGCTGTTAGCTAGGAGTGTTTCAGACTTTGTTAATGGTTCCATCGTGTCTGCCTTCTTGTTCATATACGGTGATTTCAAGTATACCGATGGTTTCACAATCCTTTTTCCTTCTTTCTTTTCATTTTCTTTGTTTTCAGCAACATCTTTCCTAGTCCTGAATGCCTTATGTTGAATTTATGGGCTTTGAAATTCGCCAAGTTTAGCCCTTTCTTCTTCTTGTGTCTGAGCTGCTTGTTTTTTGGCTGCAACATCTTTTTCAACATGTTTTCTAAACATCTAATAGGGTTTAGATATGAAAAAGTTCTGCAAGGTGTTTTTTTTAAGTTTATATGTCTTACGAGCTTATTTTTGTTTTGGCTTATGTTACAGAAGCCGCTTATTTTTGTTTTATTTTTGAGTCATATAAAGCTATAATTCTCAAAATAAGACAAAAATCAGTGCTTATGTAATATAAGCCGAAACAGAAATAAACTCATAAGCCCACATATAAGCTTTTAACAATCATTCTGTAAACAACAATCCACATCTAGACAACAATATACAAATTCTAAAGCTCCATATTCCTAAGTATCGTAAATCACAACTATCTAAAGCGCAATGAGTCGAAAGCGCACACCTTTTTGTAGTATTTTAAATCATAATAATCTAACTATCAACAAGACATTTGACAACAATAATACTGATTCATTCCCCATTCATTCTTAAAGTTTGCGATTCAATATCGCTAAAATGGTAGATCATAAGCGCATACATGTGAACAAAAACCATGCAATGCATAAGAATGAATGGGGATTTATGCAAATCAGAAGAAAGCATACATTCACCATTCATTCTTAAAGTTTGGAGTTCCCTATCTCTAAAATACTAGTTATTACAAACCATAGATCATAAGTTTATCGCAAAAGCATGCACGTGAACAAAAACTATGCAATGCGTAGGAATGAATGGGTACTAATAATAGTTCAACTAGAAGGGACTAACAATAGTTCAACTAGACCGATAAACACATGAGGCATTAAAAAGGGCTCTTCAAAGGTGCCAAAATACATCGCCTTGTCTCGCCTTTTTTAAATACAACAACTATCTAACCTTTTCTTTAGCTCTTTTGTTGGCAAGTTCTTTTGCAGCCTTTTTTTTCCTGCCTCTTTCACCAGAGCTTGTTTTGTAGCCTCCTCTGCTTTTCTTTTATTTTCAGCCTCTATCATAGCAGCTTCTTTCGCAGCAGCTTGTTTTTAGCCTCTTCTTGCTTGCTTTTTTTATTGCAGCTTCTTTTGCAGCATGCATTAAAAAAAAAAAAAAAAAAAAAAAAAAAAAAAAAAAAAAAAAAAAAAAAAAACTATTATATTGTATGACTTTGTTATATTAGAATTTATCACTTGTGAAATTACCTTTTCGGCTTATTCTTTTTTCTTCTTTTCAGCTTCTTGTTTTTCAAATTCTCTTTTTTTTTTCAACTGCTTCTTCCTGAGCTTCTTTTTCAGCTTGTATCTTTTTTGCAGCTGCTTCTTTTTCAGCCTGTATTTTTACCATTTTGTTATGTAAAAATTTATCACTTGTGATATTGTATACAGATAAGTATTTTAAATTATAATTATCTAAAAAAAAAAAAAAAAAAAACTATTAGATTGTATGACTTTGTTATATTAGAATTTATCACTTGTGATATTACCTTTTCGGCTTCTTCTTTTTTCTTCTTTTCAGCTTCTTGTTTTTCAAATTCTCTTTTTTTCTCAACTGCTTATGAGCTTCTTTTTCAGCTTGTATTTTTTTTGCAGCTGCTTCTTTTTCAGCCTGTATTTTTACCATTTTGTTATGTAAAAAATTATCACTTGTGATATTGTATACAAATAAGTATTTTAAATCATAATTATCTAACCTGTTGTTTAGTTGTTTCTGCAGCAGCCTCTTCTGTGGCTTTTTGTTTATCCCTGTTTGCTCCTTCTCCATCTCCTCCTTCACTATCATTATCATTCCCATTATCTGTATTCCCTCCTTCACTATCATCTTCTCCTTCAGTATTCCCCCCTTCATCGTCACTTCCATCATCTCCTCCATGTTTTCTGCTAGTCCCTTCTTGACTATCAACCACTCTACCATATTCATCTATCTGAAGACTTCCTTGGAATTGTGTATTGTATTTATCTACAAATAACTTTATCGTTTCATCTCCTGGGTATATCTCCATGCTTACCCTTATAAAATTCTCTAATTCTTTCTTTTCATTCAAAACTCTTGCAAACTTATCTTTAACTGCTTCATATACTTGCTATGTTTTTAATTAAATAAAGAAATTTTAAGTATTTATCACTAGTGATATTTCAAATTTTGCATATTAATTAATTTTGTAATTAAATTATGTTATTAAAGTATCTTACCTCTTTCTGTTTCTTGATATCTGCTTCTTCATTGTCATCATCTTCTTCGATGACCATGACATAACCAAACGATTCCATTTCCATCTCCATCTACTGCCTTTTCTCAATTAGTTTTGTGTTCCAGTTTCTGATGGCTGGCCATTTTCGTGGCACATCCATTTCATCAAACTTCGTGAAATGCAAGTAAATGAGTTTATTTCAAGCAAACAAAACATTCATTAAAACCTATACTTATTAAAAGAAATGGTAGATTAATGTTTAGTATCCCAAGTGATATATACATGTCATCTATTTAATAAAAAACAACTTGTAATATCATTGGTGATAGCATACATCTTATCTATCATTAACTTAAAATATCACTTGTGATACCCTACATCATATTTGTTTTAAAGCATATTTTTAAAGAAAACCTTAACTTACCGTGAATGATGCGTGTGGTCCGTAGTACCAATTCTCCAGCGTTGAATCATCCCACCCATGCTTGCTTCTTTTCATACAGTCCCAAATGAATGAGCACCAGTCTATTATGGGTATTTCTTCTGGTGTCATCAGATATTCAAGGATGTGATACTTCAACATGGAACTGTTATAGCAACTTTCAAAACAGTTTGCAAATAATATTAGGTAATCATTTGGAATGTGAAGTCTGTTTCTTCTGTATTTTGAATCACCTTTGATAACGTTGTTGTTGTTATCCTTTTTTTTCCGGGAATTGTTCCATATATTGTCTCATAAATACGTCATCCCACGTCCTTTGTGGTCCAGAGCAGAGTGGTTTAGGACCCATTGGTATTCCAAAAACTTCCCTAATCTTTTTTGGAGTGATTTTTATTACACCCCAATTTGGCAATCTGATTTGCATTGTCTTCACATCCAAATGTGTCAATATGAAGTAGGGTAGCTTTCCAGGGATTTTTGCCAATGGAAAATCAATCAACGTTCCAAATCCCATTTCTCTGACCATTTTCTTTCTTTCCGGGCTCAGTGAGTGTGTTGCATCATAAAATGGTTGCATAGTCGTTTTAGCCCTTAACGACTTGAATGCGATTACATATTCTTCATCTTCCTCAGTTTCCACTTCCATTTTTTGCTTGCTCTTCTTTGGTTCTTCCTTCTTCTTCTTTGTTGCATGTTTTTTCTCTTCAATATCTTCTTCTTTCTGTTCCATTTTTTTTTCTTACGTGTTGATTTTTCAACCTTCTTCGTTTCTTCCTTCTTCTTCTTTGTGGCATCCTCAGCTTTTTCTTCATTTTCTCCTCTCTTTCATTTTCCTTTTTCTACCTTCTTTGTTTGTTTGGGTTTTTCGGTTTGTTGCTTTTTTGTAACTGATCTTGTTACTACAACCGGTGATTCTGTTTCTTGTTGTTTTCTTTTATTTGGTTCGTTTTTCTAATCATGTTTTTTTTTCACTTCTTTGGGTTTCACCTTTGGGTTTGCTTCTTTTTCTCCACTTGCTGCTGCTGTTGTATTTGGTTCAGATGGTGGTATCACAGTTGCTCCAGGATTTGTTTCTTCGGGTGTTGCTTGGGTTGTTGGTTCGGGTGTTGGTACAGATGGTGTTTCTTCCATGGTTGTTGCTTGGGTTGTTGGCATTGGTGTTGGTGCGGTTTCGACAGTTGCTAGAGTTGTTATTGGTGTGCCTTCTGGTGTTGTCATTTCAGGCGATGCTTGACTTAATGGTGTAACAAGCCTTGATTGTACAATGGCTGTTATCTGTTTTGTGGGTGTTTTTTCAAGATAGGTATTTGTGATAGATGACTTTGTGAATTTTCTGGTTGTTTTATGTGGTGAGGGTGTTGATGTTTGCTGTTGTGTTTTGATTCGGTCCAAACCGTCAAGTTTTATCACACAATCTAATCACTTGTGAATGGTCAACCGTAACAAACTTCAAATAGTCTAGAACCAATTCAATGAAGATCAAGAGGAGTATAATGTTTCCCCAGGTCGTTAAGTCCCAACGAGCTGTGCACTGAATCACCAAACGTATAGTGATCGGGAGAATTTGAACGGAAAAGGGGGTGTGATTGATACTAAATGACAAAGGAAATATGAAAGAAAATTAAAAAGCTAAATTATATTAAATAAACGCTATCACTATATTTAAACTGATGTTTTTGATTTTTCTTTTATAAATTTAAATTAAAAACTACGTAACGTACAAAAGAAAATGTGAAATTGAAACAATATTAATTCTAAAAATATAAAAATGAAATTTCTACAAACCTAATGATAAGAGAAAATTTTGAGAAAAATAAAATTATTTTTATAACTATTTATTTAATTATTATTAATTAAAAACTATTTTTACTTTTTTAATAATACCCTAAAATACAAGAAAATATGAAATAAAGCTAGAAAAATGAAATTATGACTTAGAAAAATCTAAAATAACTAAATAGAATTTTCAAAACTAATTTTGTATTTTTCTGATTATTTTTCTATTTTCTATGAATTAAAAACTATTTGAAACTACTTAAATTGCTAAAAATTACAAATTTAACTAAGAAAAATCTGGAAAAATTATTTTTTTGGCTTTTTATATTTATCTTAACCTAGGAAAAATGAAAACTTATTTTTTTGAAGTTTTTCTGATTTAATTGTATTAAAAGCTAATTAAAAATGCCTAAAAACTGATTTAAATGAGGAAAAATATCAAACAGTGCTGGAAAAATATGAAAAATTCAGGAAAAGTCTAAATTATTATTCTGAATCTAAGAAAAATATAAAAACAGTAGCTTATGTGTGAGAATATGGAACTGCAGTGACAAGTGCTTATAAATAAGCACTCCAAATAAGCTAGAGGTACCAAATGAGCACCAACTTATCACAGACGCTATAATAAGCTAAAACTACTAGAAATGAGCTAAATTTAACTAAGCTATACTACTGAAATGCAAACTACAAAGATTTGGTTGATTTAAAAACTCAAGCTAAACAGTTTTTAGCTACTACTTTGTGGCTTGAAAATAAGCTACTCAAATAAACTGAAACTCAAAACCAGATTTGGGATTCTACACTAGACCTGGCTAGCTACTTAAAAACCAAAAATGAGCCTGAGATAAGCTCAGCTGAGCTCTTGACAAGCTCTGCAAGAACTCTGCAGACTCAGTTAAAACTGAGTCAGTGCACAGGGCACTTTTGCCCTACTTGACAAGTTAATTTGAAGCTTATAGAAAATTACTAAAATTCAACAAAAATCATTTATCAACTCTTGACCAATTGAAGTTTTTAAGCCCAAAGTTTCACTTGAATTCAACCAATAATGAAGCTATGAAAAATCACCCAAGTTGGGTGAAAACTGAGATTTTCAACTTTTGACTTTATAACAGTTTTGATAGTTTTGACTTAAATGAGATTTGATTCAATTTTATGAACTGAATATGATGTTTTATGGTTAAATGAAACTAATGCAAGCTATCTCTATGTATTATAAACCTAAAGACTCATTTTGGCCAACTGATTCAAGCAAATCTGATCACAAGGACAGATTTTATGCAATTTTGACTTTGAGCTAGTGCAGATGCAAGATGGTGACTAAAATGGTTCAAGTGGACCTAATTTAGACTGAGTAGACAGATTTTAAACACAAACAAAAGCTCAAGCTCAAACAAGCTACTGATCCAAACACACCTTAGCTAACTGATTTGCTAATGACTCTACTTAATCCTTTTATTCTAACACTTAATCCTAATCAGTGATTCAACTAACACCTAAATTATGCTATTTAATCAGCTAACACAATCAAATGAACAATAGGCTTAAAAATAAGATTATGACATATATAGATTGTGTAAAAACTCACTTGTGTCCACAGCCACTATGGCTTGCCAAGAACCAAAGAACCACTAACCTATTCTAAACCATACCCTAACTCAGATTCAACCCATATCCAACTCTGCATCATCCCATATCCATTTCCAAGACTGCTTGAACCAAAATTCACAAAGTTTGACTTTTGTTGACCGGATACCAATATTGCTTGAATCTGTTTCTTAAGCTTACTAAAAGCTATAAACAGCTTAAATAAGCTTATTTGAGTTATAGAGAAGCTTATTGAAGCCTGGCACTTAATACATTTGAAACTGTCTTGAATAAGAGAAATGTGAAAACATGAATCTTGATAGAACTTGAAATTAATCTTTGAAAAAGGTTACAATACAATGAACCAACTAAGTTTCATGCAACAAAGCTTGAAATTACAACTTAAAACTTATTTAAGACATGGAAATTTTAAAAACGACATACATTTGAAAATGAAAACTAAGTACTACCCTTTCCTTCTCTCTTCTTCCTCCTTTTTATAGCAAAAGTGCTTCTCTCTCCTATCTGAGCATTTCCCACTTGCATTTGGGGCCTTTGGATCTTTTGAGACAATATTGGCCGTTGGATTAATTTTTGGCGCCAAAGTGAGATATCAACAGGGAAGGTTTGAGTGCAAGGGGGGGGGGAAGCATTTAATGCTTTTTGTTGTTTGTTGGAGGTGGGGGGAACATGGAGAGGTGAGAGTTGGCTGGAGGTGAGGTGAAGACTGGGTTTGCAGGGGAAGCAGTTGAAAGAGAAGAAAAAGAGAGGGAAAGGGTGTGTTTGTTTGACCGGGGTTGACTGGGGGATTAATATATGAAAGGGGGGTCAAAACAGGGGGTTCAATGGTTTGGCAGGGGGTTCATGGCAGTTTTGACAAGGGCCAAGGGTCAAGATTTGGATATTAATAAAGAAGGACCAATTTGTAATTTCTGATTCTTGAGGGACCAATTCTGCCAAATTTCCAAAGTTGTTCCAAGGGACCAAAAATGACAAGTTTCAATAGTTCAAAGACCATAATGGACATTTTCAAACTTCCAAGGTCTATTTTTGCCAAATTTTGAAACTCAAAGGACTAAACTTGTAATTTCTCAAAACTTTTGACATTTTTCACCAAAGGACTAATTATGACAAGTTATGATTTTAAAAGGACCTTTGGTGATTTTTCTTTTAAAATAAGTGCTCAGGGACTATTTCTGACAACTTTTGAAACTTGTGGGACTGAAACTGCCAATTATGCAAACTTAGCTCATTTTTCATCTGATTTTAAACATTTTGCATCTGAAACATATAAAATGCAATTTTGAGATATTTTCAGTATTTTGATGCATTTCTGAACATTTTTAAATATTTTGCAGTTCAGATTTGACCAAAAATGATGAGTATTTACACACTCATCAATCCCCCACACTAAACTATTGCTAGTCCCTAGCAATCTTTTGTGAAAAACTTAATGGATTTGAATCTCTTTACCAAAATCCATTACTTCTGGAGTAGCCAAATGTTTCAGTTCAAGTAAGAACTATGGTACACTGATAACCATATGATTTTGAGCAAATCACCAGCTTCCAACGGATTTGATTTGTCTTTACCAGAAGCCGTTTGCTTCTGGACTAGCCAACTCTTAAATAATATATACTATCTTTGGTGAGCTGATTACCAATTATGGTTTTCCAACTGCCTTTACCACAAGCCATAAACTTGCGGGCTAGCCAACTCTTCACTTTTAAGGATATGGTGAGCTGAATACCATACAATTTTGGGCAAATTGCAAGCCGTCAACGGATTTGATATATCTTTACCAAGAGCCGTTTGCTCCTGGATTAGCCAATCCTTTTGCTTATTAGACATGGCGGACTGATAACCATAAGCTGAGTAAGTGCAAAACACTTACTCCAAAAAAAAATTTTGGCAAAAAATGGGGGAATTGGGCGGTATAATTACATGATAAAATTCGTGAGAATTCCCCCCCACACTAGAAATGAATATTGCCCTCAATATTCAAAGTACCGGCGGTTATGCCGAAACTGAGAACGTAAAAGGGAAATACTACGGCCATTATTTGAAAGATTTTTTTTTTTTTTTTTTTTACAACAGCGGGGGGCAACTCCCCCACACTAGGGTGGTACACACGGGTGAAAACCCATGTAGCATGCTACTGTTTTTGATTCCTGAGTCGCTAGCTTGACTCGATCCCCGCATTCATTGGTTCATGGGGAAAGTTTGTAGATCCGGGACAACCACAGGAGGAATCTCCTCTCCAAAATAATGCTTCAACCGATGACCATTCACTTTAAAATTTGGACCATCGGGTTGAGATAACTCAATGGTTCCATAAGGAAATACTTTAGTGATGGTGAATGGTCCAGACCAGCGGGATTTTAGTTTTCCCGAGAAAATCTTCAATCTTGAGTTGAAAAGGAGGACTCGATCACCGACGTTGAAAACGCGGTTTTTTATTTTTGAGTCATGAATCTTCTTTGTCTTTTCTTTGTAGATCAAAGAGTTCTCGTATGCTTGATCACGGAGTTCATTTAATTCATTCATTTGAACTTTCCGGTGATCACCAGCAGTCTGAATATCGAAGTTGGCATGTTTCAAGGCCCAGTATGCCTTGTGCTCAAGCTCAACCGGTAGATGACACGCCTTTCCGTACACAAGCTTGTATGGAGTACACCCGATGGGTGTTTTATAAGCTGTACGGAAGGCCCAGAGTGCGTCATCTAGCTTATCCGACCAAGAGGCACGGTTTTCGCCTACTGTCCTCTCCAGAATTCTTTTAATCCCTCGGTTGGAAACTTCCACTTGCCCACTTGTTTGGGGGGGTACGCAGTAGAGAGACGGTGAGTTACACCATATTTTTGCATGACTCTATCAAACTGGTCATTGCAAAAATGCGTACCACGATCACTGATTATAGCTCGTGGAGTTCCAAACCTAGCAAAAAGAGATTTTAAGAATTTCACAACAACTTGGGCATCGTTGGTAGTCAAAGCTTTCGCTTCAACCCATTTTGACAAATAGTCAACGGCCACGAGTATGTATTTATTACCGCGAGATGAAGGAAATGGCCCCATAAAGTCAATGCCCCAGATGTCAAAAATCTCACACACTTGAATGGCGTTTTGCGGCATTTCATTTCTTTGTGAGATATTTCCGTGACGTTGACAAGCGTCACAGGTTTTGACAAATTCGTGGGCATCCTTGTAAATCGTGGGCCAATAAAATCCGGAATCAAACACCTTCTTGGCGGTGTAGTTGGGGCTATGATGTCCCCCAGTAGGTCCAGAATGGCAAGCCTTGAGAATGTCATTGGCTTCCTGACCATACACACATAGCCTGATGACTTGATCCGCGCAAATTTTGAATAAGTAGGGGTCGTCCCAGAAGTAATGTTTTACATCTTTAAAGAATTTGTTTTTCTGTTGGGACGACATCCCTTTCACCACAAAGTTACCCGCATGGTAATTTGCAAAGTCAGCAAACCATGGGGTAGACGAGTCTCCACGAAAAGAAACCACATTGAGTGTTTCGAGAGGAAATGTTTCGTTAATTTCCTTTTTCTCGAACACATCCTGGTGAGGATTTTCTAGACGGGACAGATGATCAGCAGCCAGGTTCTCAGCTCCTTATTTATCACGTATAATGATATCAAATTCTTGCAGGAGGAGAACCCAACGGAGCAATCTCGGCTTTGCATCTTGTTTTGCAAAGAGATATTTGAGAGCCGAGTGATCCGTATACACCACGCATTTGGTCAAGATAAGGTATGGCCGAAACTTTTCAAACGCATACACCACAGCTAATAATTCTTTTTCTGTAGTGGTGTAATGGGTTTGAGCTTCAGTCATAGTCTTACTCGCGTAGTGGATAGGCTGAAAATGTTTGGTTTTACGTTGCCCCAAGACTGCACCGATAGCAAAGTCACTTGCATCGCACATGAGTTCAAAGGGTAAATCCCAGTCGGGGGCAACTAGAATGGGTGCTTCCGTAAGCTTTTTCTTTAATGTTTCAAAAGCTTCGATGCACTCAGGTGAGAAGATAAAAGGAGCATCTTTTTAAAGAAGATGGGTCATAGGCCGAACGATTTTAGAAAAATCTTGTATGAATCTGCGATAAAACCCGGCATGACCTAGAAAACTCCTAATACCTTTGACGGTAGTAGGATGAGGCAATTTAGCAATAACATCGACTTTTGCTCTATCAACCTCAATCCCATTTTTGGAAATCTTATGGCCAAGGACTATGCCTTCTTTGACCATAAAGTGGCTCTTCTCCCAATTTAGACAAAGATTGGTGTCTTCACACCGTTTTAGCATTTTATCTAAATGGGAGAGACATGTTTGGAATGAGTCCCCAATGACCGAGAAGTCATCCATAAACACCTCCATTGTTTCCCCGATCATGTCGTGGAAAATTGCCATCATACATCGTTGGAACGTGCCCGGAGCGTTACATAGGCCAAAAGGCATACGTCTGTAGCCAAAAGTTCCATATGGGCAGGTGAATGTGGTCTTTTCTTGATCCAGCGGATCAATGGGGATCTGAAAATAACCCGAGAAACCATCAAGGAAACAATAGTATTCGTTCCCTGCTAATCTCTCAAGCATCTGATCCATGAAGGGTAGAGGAAAATGGTCTTTACGGGTGGCTTCGTTTAACTTGCGATAGTCAATACACACACGCCATCCCGTAACCAATCGAGTTGGAATTAACTCGTTTTCTTCATTTGTGACAACAGTTATGCCACCCTTTTTCAGAACACAGTGAATGGGACTGACCCAAGGACTATCAGAGATCGGGTAAATTAAACCGGCATCAAGAAGTTTGAGAACCTCTTGTTTGATAACCTCATGAATCTTAGGATTCACCCTTCTCTGATGTTGGACTGCTGGCTTGAAGTCATCCTCCATCAAGATTTTGTGAGTACAAAACTCAGGGTTGATACCCTTAATGTCAGAGAGTTTCCAAGCAATTGCTTGCTTGTGTGACTTCAAGACCTTTATGAGAGCAGTTTTCTCCTCCTCAGTTAAGTCTTTAGCAATTATGACGGGTAATTTATCATCACCCTCCAAGAATGCATACTCGAGATGAGGAGGTAGGTCCTTAAGTTCAACCTCGGGAAATTCTTCAGTAGCTGTTTGTACTGATTTGATTTCCTCAATCGTGATCTCTTTCGGAGGGAGTGAAGGTAATGGATCTTCATTCAACAATTGCTCAAGATAAAGGATATCTCCCTCCGAATCATAAACACCATCAATTCCCGGCGGAATTGATTCATCATTAGCAAGAAACTCATCGATCTCTTCTAGAAAGAAGTCACCTCCCTCAAACGGAGTGAGAGAGGGGGAAGAGTCGGCAATGATTGGTTGAGAAGATGTGGTGGAATCCCCACTCACAGAATTATGAAAATAACCAAGAAACTCTTGAGAGTACTCCTCTGAAGCAATATCAATTAAATCGATTCAATTAACCGATTCAGCATCTTAATTTGAGGAGTACCTCGAAGTTTGATCAAGGTTAAAGGTAACAGCTTCATTACCCACACGTAACGTGATTTCTTGCTCAAATACATCAATGAGAGCACGGCCGGTTCTCAGGAATCCTCGTCCAACAATGAGGGGAACCCGATGATCGGCATCGAAATCAACAACCACAAAGTCAGCTGGAAAATGGAACTTTCCTACTTTCACGAATACATCCTCGGCGATGCCAAGATGACGCGATATAGAACGATCTGCAAGCTCAAGAGTCATGCAGGTAGGAATAAGTTCTGGAAGAGAAAGTTTCTTCCATACTGAATAAGGCATCAGATTGATGCTTGATCCAAGATCGGCAAGGGCAAAGCATTCAATCATCCCTGAAAAAACACAAGGAAGAAGAAATTTTCCAGGATCTCCAAGCTTCTCGGGAAGCTTCTTTAACAGAACTGCTGAGCAGTTCTTGTTCAAAGGAGTTTTAGCCATTTCAAACAGTTTTTCCTTGTTGCTTAACATGTGTTTGAGAGTTGATGCAAACTTGGGCATCAGCATGATGGCATCCGCAAAGCTTATGTCAAAATGTAGTTCTTGGAAAATTTGAAAAAATTTCTCCATTTGATGACTGGCTTTTTCACGGAGCTTTTGCTCATTTAAACGTGAGGGGTAAGGAATAGAAGTTTTGGATTTGGGGTTGTCAACTGGAGATTCAAAAACAACTCCAGGTTTGGTTTTGGGTTTCGGGACAACCTGAGGATGGACATGTGTTGTACTTTGTGAGCTAGTAGGTTGCACTTGGTCCTTTGTCGCCTCAGGTTCACTTTCCACTACCTTCGGGAGAGAAGAAAAAGAGGTAGTAGGAATAACGGGTCCATCATATGAAGCACCACTTCTGGTTGTGATCGCCTTTGCATCGCCCCTCGGATTAGCGATCGTGTTGCTAGGTGAAGTACCTGAGCCCGAGGGTCGATCATTTAAAGACTTCTTAATGTCAGAAATCTGGCTAACCAACAACCTATTCATTTCCTCTTGGGATTTCATGAATTGCTTCAACAACTCATCAGATGATGGTCCAGTTGGAACAATGGCTTGAGTTTGTGTAGGAAAATTCTGGCCTCTATTGTTTGGATTAGGGCCTTGATTTTGAAAATTTCCTTGATTATTGCCATGAAAATACCCTGGGTTGAAATTTCCCTGATTCTGGTTTCTATTAAAGTTTCCTTGGTGTTGGAAGTTTTGACTTTGATTTTGAAAACCGTTATTTTGACTAAAATTACCTTGGTTTTGAAAACCTTGGTTCGTTCTATTTTGATTTTGATTACGGTTTTGGTTTTGGTTGAAACCGGGTGGTCCAGGGTAGTGGTTAGGACGGTGGTTCGGGTCTATAGGAGCACGGTATGGGTTGCCTCCCTGATTAGAAATCCCGCCCACAGTGTTTGCTTCAAAAGGGTTACCATCGGTGGCCATACAGTTGTAGTAGGCATGGGGGCCACCGCAAGTAACACAGACTTCCACTTTCTTAACTTCAGTAGGAGGTGAAGTTTGTGGAAAAGAGACTTTCTTTTGGTTGGAGAGAACCAAAGCTTGAATTGCTTCCGTGAGTTTGTCAATCTTAGCATCGGTGCTAGATTGACTCACGGGCGATGAAGTAGAAGGACCAACACTGACTTGGGAAACAACCGGTTTGCTTCGTGCAGTGCGGACTTTAGACTTGTTTTCAATGATCGCTAAAGCTTCTTTTACAGTTTTGCTCAAGAAATTTCCTCCAGCGGAGGAATTGAGAGAATCTTGATCAGATTGACTCACCCCATTATAGAAAGTATCGAGTTGCATCAACTCGGAGAAACCGTGGTGAGGACATTTGCGGAGCAACTCCTTAAAACGATCCCACGATTTACTGAAGGATTCATCAAACTTTTGTGTGAACTTGATGATTTCATTTTTAAGACTCGTGGTTTTGGAAGGTGGATAAAACTCATTCACAAATTTCTTCACCAGGTCTTCCCATGTTTCGATTGATTGAGGGGGTTGTTTTTCAAGCCAAATCCGGGCTTGTCCCTCAAGGGAAAATGGGAACAGAAGAAGCTTGACAGCATCAGTAGGGACATTCTTGTATTTGATGGTAGATGCAATCTTGTTAAACCATCGAATATGAGCATGAGGATCATCCCGCTCAAAACCATAGAATTGACTTGAGGTTACAAGATTCAGTAACCCGGTTTTGAGTTCAAAATTTTCAGCCACAATGGCTGGGATAACAATAGCATCTCCATACCCGTCGATGGGTGCCTGGAGAAGCTCACACATAGGACGTTCTTCCGCCATGATAACGGAAGTAGTGTGAGCAGTCCGGATCTCAGATCCGACTGATGGGGCAGAACGTCTACGGACACGCCTTCTTGGAATCCTGACAAGCTCACGAAATGGGCTTACAGATCTAGAAGAGCGAGTGCGCATACACTAGAGTTAACTCTAAGAGATCTCAGAGTTAAGGAAGGGAATTATGAAAATGGGGTAAGAAGAATCTTTTTGGGTTATATGGTTTTGAAAAGCAGATATAACAACAAATCCAATTAAAACAATATCGAGGCAAAACGACAGTGAACTTAAACCAATAATCACAAGATGAATGGCTTCTTTGAAAAGGTACACCACTCACAAGGACACAAAGGCAAGTTTTAATCTTTGGTTCGGGAACTTATTATGGTCGTACCCCCAGTTAGGTAGTACACTGCCTTGGTTTGCGGTGGTAATTTTTATGTTGTTATTATTAAACAAAGAAAACGACAAATCTTTTTGTATTTTTTTTATCTTTTATATATATAGAAACAAAAGAAAAATATTTTTGTGTTAGATATAGATAGATGGTATGAACAATGAGTGAATATTCAAATCACTAATCTGCTAAGCGTAAGATAATTAGCACAGCTCCCCGGCAGCGGCGCCAAAATTTGATTCGGTCCAAACCGTCAAGTTTTATCACACAAGCTAACCACTTGTGAATGGTCAACCGTAACAAACTTCAAACAGTCTAGAACCAATTCAATGAAGATCAAGAGGAGTATAATGTTTCCCCAGGTCGTTAAGTCCCAACGAGCTGTGCACTGAATCACCAAACGTATAGTGATCGGGAGAATTTGAACGGAAAAGGGGGTGTGATTGATACTAAATGACAAAGGAAATATGAAAGAAAATTAAAAAGCTAAATTATATTAAATAAACGCTATCACTATATTTAAACTGATGTTTTTTATTTTTCTTTTATAAATTTAAATTAAAAACTACGTAACGTACAAAAGAAAATGTGAAATTGAAACAATATTAATTCTAAAAATATAAAAATGAAATTTTTACAAACCTAATGATAAGAGAAAATTTTGAGAAAAAGAAAATTATTTTTATAACTATTTATTTAATTATTATTAATTAAAAACTATTTTTACTTTTTTAATAATACCCTAAAATACAAGAAAATATGAAATAAAGCTAGAAAAATAAAATTATGACTTAGAAAAATCTAGAATAACTAAATAGAATTTTCAAAACTAATTTTGTATTTTTCTGATTATTTTTCTATTTTCTATGAATTAAAAACTATTTGAAACTACTTAAATTGCTAAAAATTACAAATTTAACTAAGAAAAATCTGGAAAAATTATTTTTTTGGCTTTTTATATTTATCTTAACCTAGGAAAAATGAAAACTTATTTTTTTGAAGTTTTTCTGATTTAATTGTATTAAAAGCTAATTAAAAATGCCTAAAAACTGATTTAAATGAGGAAAAATATCAAACAGTGCTGGAAAAATATGAAAAAATCAAGAAAAGTCTAAATTATTATTCTGAATCTAAGAAAAATATAAAAACAGTAGCTTATGTGTGAGAATATGAAACTGCAGTGACAAGTGCTTATAAATCAGCACTCCAAATAAGCTAGATGTACCAAATGAGCACCAACTTATCACAGAAGCTATAAAAAGCTAAAACTACTAGAAATGAGCTAAATTTAACTAAG
The DNA here is from genome assembly GCA_019973895.1 of Chrysanthemum seticuspe. NCBI lineage: Eukaryota > Viridiplantae > Streptophyta > Magnoliopsida > Asterales > Asteraceae > Chrysanthemum > Chrysanthemum seticuspe. The sequence goes on along the minus strand of BPTQ01000006.1, from coordinate 278,770,172 downwards.
CTATACTACTGAAATGCAAACTACAAAGATTTGGTTGATTTAAAAACTCAAGCTAAACAGTTTTTAGCTACTACTTTGTGGCTTGAAAATAAGCTACTCAAATAAACTGAAACTCAAAACCAGATTTGGGATTCTACACTAGACCTGGCTAGCTACTTAAAAACCAAAAATGATCCTGAGATAAGCTCAGCTGAGCTCTTGACAAGCTCTGCAAGAACTGTGCAGACTCAGTTAAACTGAGTCAGTGCACAGGGCACTTTTGCCCTACTTGACAAGTTAATTTGAAGCTTATAGAAAATTACTAAAATTCAACAAAAATCATTTATCAACTCTTGACCAATTGAAGTTTTTAAGCCGAAAGTTTCACTTGAATTCAACCAATAATGAAGCTATGAAAAATCACCCAAGTTGGGTGAAAACTGAGATTTTCAACTTTTGACTTTATAACAGTTTTGATAGTTTTGACTTAAATGAGATTTGATTCAATTTTATGAACTAAATATGATGTTTTATGGTTAAATGAAACTAATGCAAGCTATCTCTATGTATTATAAACCTAAAGACTCATTTTGGCCAACTGATTCAAGCAAATCTGATCACAAGGACAGATTTTATGCAATTTTGACTTTGAGCTAGTGCAGATGCAAGATGGTGACTAAAATGGTTCAAGTGGACCTAATTTAGACTGAGTAGACAGATTTTAAACACAAACAAAAGCTCAAGCTCAAACAAGCTACTGATCCAAACACACCTTAGCTAACTGATTTGCTAATGACTCTACTTAATCCTTTTATTCTAACACTTAATCCTAATCAGTGATTCAACTAACACCTAAATTATGCTATTTAATCAGCTAACACAATCAAATGAACAATAGGCTTAAAAATAAGATTATGACATATATAGATTGTGTAAAAACTCACTTGTGTCCACAGCCACTATGGCTTGCCAAGAACCAAAGAACCACTAACCTATTCTAAACCATACCCTAACTCAGATTCAACCCATATCCAACTCTGCATCATCCCATATCCATTTCCAAGACTGCTTGAACCAAAATTCACAAAGTTTGACTTTTGTTGACCGGATACCAATATTGCTTGAATCTGTTTCTTAAGCTTACTAAAAGCTATAAACAGCTTAAATAAGCTTATTTGAGTTATAGAGAAGCTTATTGAAGCCTGGCACTTAATACATTTGAAACTGTCTTGAATAAGAGAAATGTGAAAACATGAATCTTGATAGAACTTGAAATTAATCTTTGAAAAAGGTTACAATACAATGAACCAACTAAGTTTCATGCAACAAAGCTTGAAATTACAACTTAAAACTTATTTAAGACATGGAAATTTTAAAAACGACATACATTTGAAAATGAAAACTAAGTACTACCCTTTCCTTCTCTCTTCTTCCTCCTTTTTATAGCAAAAGTGCTTCTCTCTCCTATCTGAGCATTTCCCACTTGCATTTGGGGCCTTTGGATCTTTTGAGACAATATTGGCCGTTTGATTAATTTTTGGCGCCAAAGTGAGATATCCACAGGGAAGGTTTGAGTGCAAGGGGGGGGGAAAGCATTTAATGCTTTTTGTTGTTTGGTGGAGGTGGGGGGAACATGGAGAGGTGAGAGTTGGCTGGAGGTGAGGTGAAGACTGGGTTTGCAGGGGAAGCAGTTGAAGGAGAAGAAAAAGAGAGGGAAAGGGTGTGTTTGTTTGACCGGGGTTGACTGGGGGATTAATATATGAAAGGGGGGTCAAAACAGGGGGTTCAATGGTTTGGCAGGGGGTTCATGGCAGTTTTGACAAGGGCCAAGGGTCAAGATTTGGATATTAATAAACAAGGACCAATTTGTAATTTCTGATTCTTGAGGGACCAATTCTGCCAAATTTCCAAAGTTGTTCCAAGGGACCAAAAATGACAAGTTTCAATAGTTCAAGGACCATAATGGACATTTTCAAACTTCCAAGGACTATTTTTGCCAAATTTTGAAACTCAAAGGACTAAACTTGTAATTTCTCAAAACTTTTGACATTTTTCACCAAAGGACTAATTATGACAAGTTATGATTTTAAAAGGACCTTTGGTGATTTTTCTTTTTAAATAAGTGCTCAGGGACTATTTCTGACAACTTTTGAAACTTGGGGGACTGAAACTGCCAATTATGCAAACTTAGCTCATTTTTCATCTGATTTTAAACATTTTGCATCTGAAACATATAAAATGAAATTTTGAGATATTTTCAGTATTTTGATGCATTTCTGAGCATTTTTAAATGTTTTGCAGTTCAGATTTGACCAAAAATGATGAGTATTTACACACTCATCATGTTTCTATTGTTTGTGGTGGTGGAAGTGTTGTTTCTGGTGTTGGTATAGGTTGTTTTTTTTTTCGATATGGTCTTTCGTGTTTCAGGAGGTTGTTTCTTACTTCTTTTCTTTTTCATTTGATTTAGACTTGTATTCCAATCTGCACAAAACAAATCCCAAGTAAGTTTTTATGAATATATTCCTGATAAATATAAACTCTGAATGTTTATGCGTCATACAATTTTATAACATTCTACTGCAAGTATGTCATATCAAATTTGTATGACACGTGATATAACACAGAAGCTAAATGTCAAAACAAGTATGCCGCATACATACAGGGTTTATCACAGTTGATATTTTTCTAAATGAGACATGCTTATATGTTACAATTTACCTTTTTCTTCATCAATCTTTGGAGATAGGCTCAAAAATTTGAAATTTGCTTGTCGACAAAACTGCATTTACAATTTTTTTTTTGGAAACAAACATAATGTCTGCAATTTTTATGTTTAAAGATTTATTAGCAGACAAAAACTGACCGTTTAAAGCTTGTATTGTCTCCAGATGCTTGTAAATATCATCTTCTACATTTTTTTCAAAATCAAAATTTTAATGTCTTATGTTATATAAAACAAAAATACACTATAAATTCTAATCAAGATGTATTTGAAATATAGTTATTTCAAGTACAACGGCTTATCATCACAGTTGTTATACTAACAAAAATCAAAAAAATTTCACTATATCTGTTTTTATCACTGGTGATATACCATTAAATATTTAAGTAATCCGCTAGTGCTCTTCATCATCACTACTTCCACCACTACCAATACCACTACCAAAAGTTAAAACTAAACCACCACCACTACCGCTACCACTACCACTACCACTACCACTACCACTGTTTTATCACCACATTCGAATCACTACCACATCTACCGCAACTATTTTTTCACATGTGATATTTTTCTAAAATCTTTAATAAATACCCTGTTGTAAAAATCGGCCCAGGCGGCCGATTAATCCCCGCATAATCGCTGATCGCTCACTAAGCGCCTTGATTTATCATAATCGGCTTATTTAATCGGTTTGGTCAAAGATCGCTTAAAAATTAGTCAACAAACCTATTAATCGGACAAAATCGAACAAAATTGGTCCAATCGGATTAATCGAACAAAATCGATTAAAAATCGATCAACAAAATCACTTAAAAATCAGACAAAATCGCTTAAAAATCAGTCAAGAAACCGATTAATCGGTCAAAGATCGCTTAAAAATGGTCAACAAACCGACTAATATCTATGTTTGACTTTGAACTTTGAAGAATTATGTGTTATGTTTATATTTGAACACATGAAATATTTGAACTTTGATGCACTATGCTTTATCTCATACATATAATGTAGTATAATATCTAAAAGTACAATTTTGTGCATAAAAATTCCAATCCGATTAATCCTTGATTAATCCCCGCCTAACCGATTAACCGTTAGGCCCTATCCGACCGCCTAACTAGCGCCTAGCGATTTTTACAACCTTGAATAAATCAACAAAAACATCTAAAATCAGCAAAAACTGAAAAATCTTAATAAATATCTTCTTCTTTTACAGTATGACAGCAAAATCTCAAATAAATACATAATCATCAATTGCATGACAGTAATACAGCAAAAAAATACAGAGAAATGTTCATAAATAAGCAATAACATTCATAAATAAGTATAAAATCAGTAGAGATACATAAATAACATCTAAATAATTAGTTTGAAGCTTCGTACCATCATTTTCGGATTCGTTAGGTTTATTTTGATGCATTTTTTTTGTGCTTCTGCTTTTTCAGTTGAAGATTGTTCCATTTTTGTGTTTTTTTTTTTTAATTTTAACGGTTAATTTTTTGTTGATTTTGATAGTTAGGGTTTGTTTTTAGTGAGAGAATTAAGAGAGAGAAAACGACGTTTTGATTTTTGATGGTGAAATGAATGGGCGTGATGTGTTTTTGTGGTTGGGGAAGTTTTAGCATTTGGCAAGAATGGTCCCTCCGTGTTTTTTATCCTTAAAATATGTTTGATTGATCCAACGGCTGAGAAGCGTCCCTTGGTAAGTAGGAGATTCATGGATTGTAACATAAAGCGCCTCACATACTAATATTACTTCTGAAATAAGATTTTAGTTTTGGCCGCTGATATGTACACGGATACTATTTATTTGCACACAGAAAATCAGACTGAAAAAGACGAATATACCCTTCACATTAATACAGTTGTGTACATACATTTATTGGCCTGATACGTTCAAAGTTTGGCCTGTTACCTTCTTGTTGGACTTTCCGGCTGCCTCCATGCAAACGGTGATTCCTTTTCCGACCAACCCTTTTGCAGCATCATCTTATTTCCCTTCCGGCCAATTTCTCCGTATCAATAAACAAACAAAATTCATCACTGAGATTAGATCTTAATCATGTCCACACAAAAATAAATAAAACCCTCACACACCCTCTATGTTAGTTCCCTTGGTTCACAACCCATACCCACCATCTCGGACACCTTGGCGCTAGCCTAACCCACTAACCCACCTTCAACGACCATCATAACCAATATTCATTAACATCATCTGCCGTCATCGAAACCAAGTGACGAAAAACCAAGATATCGGCGCCTCCACTTCCGGCCACCTCCATTCTAACAGTCTCTCATTTCCGGCCACCTCCATTTTAACGACATCTCAATCCTACCTCACTGTTTTCGGCATGATGCTACTCTGACATTTTATTTTTGAAAGGATGACACTCTATTGTTTATTAAAGTTAAAACTTATTAACGAACTATGAAAGAACACCATTTGTGATGATGCCATAATTTATATATTTTTTACTTGTTCATTTATATTTGTTTATGTTACATGACAAGTGAGAAGTGACCTTTGGGTGTTTCTAAATTGTTACGAAGAAATTGGTCCATTATCATATATATTTTGAAAACTCAAGAAAGATCATTGATTATGATATTCCATCGTCGTTCCAATTTGAGGCAGCGGTTGTGGATCGAGAGAGGTGTTGGGATTTGGCGGTGGAAGAGAATATATGTGGTTGGGTTATGGAGTTTGTTTGGTTTTAGACTATAGATTGTGAAATAGTATGAGGGTATATTAGTCTAGTCATATTAAATTTCCGTGTGCGTATAAAAACTGTCCGTGTAAATATCAATCCCCTTTAGTTTTTCGTAGTGTATGCATACAAATTGTTATGTCTCAAATGTTCGCTGTGCAATATTTTGTTCAGTTGTTAAAAAGAGTTGGACACTTACATTTTTATTAAACAAATACGTTTTACCTACCGAGTGTCTAAGATACCATATGTATACGTCAATGATCAATACATATAAACCGAAATTTCACTTTCGAAGATGTGATTTCTTGAGTCAGTGTAGAAATGTATATATGTTTTCGATTATAGCTCACACCGAGATTTCTTTTTGTTTCCTCTTGTACAGCCATGCGTTAAGTTCCTACACAATCCACAAGTGACAAATTGTTCGGTCAATTTTATAAAAATTGAAGTATTGCACAAAAGAATGTTATTGTTGGAATTTTAGAATCCTAATAAGCTAACAAATTGCATTTGAGCTTACATTTAAACCATCAAAATACAATGAAGACCATAATCTAACAAAGTTCTAAAAAAGCTAACAGAGGAAGCTTGCGGCCTAAAGTAAGTCCTATATGTATACCCTTGGTGTGATATACCTTCAAACAGGAATAGCAGTGTGGCGCAAGGTCTCATCGACACCGAGCTGATCTAGAGCTCGCCGCCCATTTTGGCGATTAGGATCCCGGTTCCACTTGTGTTCCTTAGAGTTTCTGATCTCTCAAATACTACACTCCTTTTTCGACATTTATCTATGTGGATCAAGATTTCAAACTTCTAGACAACATATATACTTTAAAAAAATACACATATGAGCTTTCCATTTAGGAGGCGATTTTTACTGCACAAAGTACACTACTACAAACGGTCACAAGATACCCCAGTTTGGCCAGGTGCATATGAGTCAAAGACTCGTCCTCCCCAAGTTTGTAATGGAAAACCTTATCTTATTACCCGTTTAAAATACAATATTACAAACATATGGTACAAAAGACAAAGTTTATGTGATTTAGTTGATAGATGTGATCAACCTACATTTACAAGCAACAAAATACACCGGGTTTTTGTCATTAAATAGCAATGAACTTTTCTAAATATATCGATTTGGTACGTAAACTTTAAAAAGTTGTGTAAATGTAACGAACTTTCATAAAGTGTTCCAATTTGCACATTTTGATGACGTGTCATACCTAGTATGACACATGACACCATTTATAACATGATACGTCATCAAAATGTGCAAATTGAAACACTTTATGAAAGTTTGTTACATTTACACAACTTTTTCAGAGTTCACGTACTAAAACGAGACAATGAAGAAAGTTCGTCGCTATTCTATGAAAGCCCAATAACATACTTAAAGTTTAGGGCAAATCGCATAAAAAGGTACTCATCTTATGTCCAATTTCAATTAAATGTACTATTCTTTTTTTTTCCCAATTTAAGGTACCCGACTTTTTTTTTGGGCCGATTTAGGTTTTTTTCTAACTTCCGTTAACTATTTCGTTAGTAAATTACATGTTTGGTCCTTGAGTTTGTATAGGCATTACATGTTTGGTCCTTCAGTCCGTTTTTGCACATTTTCAAAAAATATTTTTCAAAAAAAAAATTTCGAAATATTTTTTTTCCAAATTTTTTTCAAAAACAATTTTTCGAAATATTTTTTTTCCAAATTTTTTTCAAAAAAACTTTTTCGAAATATTTCAAAAAAAAAAAATCAAAATATTTTCGTCCGTTTTTGCGCAAAAAAAATTTGGAAAAAAAATATTTCGAAAATTTTTTTTGAAAAAAAATATTTCGAAAAAAAAATTTTGAAAAAAATTTGGAAAAAAAATATTTCGAAAAAGTTTTTTTGAAAAAAATTTGGAAAAAAAATATTTCGAAATTTTTTTTTGATTAAAAATATTTCGAAAAAGTTTTTTTGAAAAAAATTTGGAAAAAAAATATTTCGAATTTTTTTTTTGATTAAAAATATTTCGAAAAAGTTATTTTGAAAAAAATTTGGAAAAAAAATATTTCGAAAAAGTTTTTTTGAAAAATATTTTATTTCGATTTTTTTTTTTTGAAAATGTGCAAAAACGGACTCAAGGACCAAACATGTAATGCCTATACAAACTCAAGGACCAAACATGTAATTTACTAACGAAATAGTTAACGGAAGTTAGAAAAAAACCTAAATCGGCCCAAAAAAAAAGTCGGGTACCTTAAATTGAGAAAAAAAAAGAATAGTACCTTTAATTGAAATTGGACATAAGATGAGTAACTTTTTATGCGATTTGCCCTAAAATTTATTGTGGATATATGGCTACTTCAATGTACAATCACGAAATTCAAGCAATAAAGCATACAAATGAAACCCAGGTTTTTTAAGAAACGGTCGAGATTTTCACTTCCCTAAAGATCCCAAAAAAATGATTAAAGACCACCACAATCTTAGTGAATGTGACCGTATGGGTCCCGAAAGAGAAGAGCCAAGACCATGATAGTTATCAGCCTTCTTAAACGAGAAGGAGTTCCAAATAGCTGTTAGACTATTAGTATTAGGATTAGTATTTGGCCCATTATATATTAGGCCCGTTATGTATCCTATATAATCTTGATGTACCATACATTATTATTGATTCAATATTCACAAACTTACATGGTTTCAGAGCGGGTCTGATCCTCAGACCTAGGTGGCTATGTTGAGCCGCCTACTCTAAGCCACCCGTCAAACCTCCTATCTCCTATTTCTGCTGCCTCAACCCTAACCGATCCTGCTTCCGCAAATTTTTTATTCGTTTAGTATTATTGTTTCTCGACCGTGTGTGTTGTCGAGGTGTGTTTGATTGTTTGTCGACCAAGTGTGTTGTCGGCTTTGTTTCACGATTCCCTAAACCCTTACTACAATTTTTTTTTTAATTCGACCAACCTGTATTATTTTATTCGATTAATCGCTTGCTGTTGCCGGTGCTTTTTATTCGATTACCTTCCACTATTATCTAATACTAAACCTACGATTGCCTACACCTACATTAATAGCCTACACCTACGATTCCCTATAATCTAATACTAACCTACTGGTTCGTATATTACACAACAATTAAATAATCTCTTTAACCCTTACACCTACGATTAAATAACCTTTGTTCAACCTATCAATTTACTACACTCAAAACGTTTTTCACAATGACTACGGATACAAACCCTCCCCCACTTGTCCTCACGTTATCGGATAAACTTATGGCGATGAATCACTTGACTACTTTTGTTCCGATTAAACTTGATGTTGATGAGATGAATTACTCATCATGGGTATATTATTTTTCTCACCTTTGTCATGGATATGGCATCTTGGATCATCTCGTTGATCCAGAAGCATCCTCATCTACTACACCTCCTCCACCCCCGACTAAGGATGCAGAATGGCTCAAGGTTGACTTCATCATTAGGTCTTGGATCTTCTCTACACTTGCCTCGAATCTTCAAAAACGGTTGGTTGCTCTTAATCCCAAATCTGCCAAAGAGGCGTGGGTGTGTCTTGAGGGGATTTTTCAAGACAATAAGCGCCCTCGAGCTATGGCTTTGAAGGCGGAGTTACGTAATCTAAAGCTTGGGGACTTAACAATTGATGCATACTTTCAGAAAATTGAGTCAATTGCCTTGGTTTTGAGTGGTCTTGGTTCTCCTCTTAGTAACGATGATATTGTTACGTTTGCACTTGATGGCTTACCTAACACGTATGATGTGATTTCAACCGTTATCGCTAGTCGGGAACCCTTTCCCGATCTCAAGACGGTTCGTTCTTTGTTGACCACGCAAGAGATGCGCATGAAGTCTAAAGTTCAAGACTCGCTTGTGGATGCTACATCCGCTTCTCCTATGGTCTTGTTGGCAAATAATAATCCTAGACGTCCGTCTAATCCGTTGGAAAAAGTTAACAAACCTTGTTTTTTGTATGCTAAAGGTCATTGCCGTTTTGGTGAGGCGTGTCGGTATCTTCACAATGGCGTTCATGGTAAGTCTACCCTACTTTCTCGTGGTTCCGGTTCTGTGGATATGGATACTTTGCAACAATTATTGGCTAAATTGGGTTTTACCACTTCCCGTAATACTAATTCTGCTCCTGCTCCTGTTGCGTTATATGCTTCGTCCCAAATGTCTCCCACGGCTCAATTGTCACAACAGGCCCCTCAACAGCCGGTCCAAGGCCTGTTAACATCCGGAGTTTATCCTTGGGGGTCCAACTTGTATGGTCAGTCACCATACGGACTGTCACCATCAGCGGTTCAACACCAGGGGGCTCATTTTGCTCCACCAGGGTTCACTTATGCTCCGGGTCACATCAGCGGGTCAAAGCCACCTGTGGTTCAATATGGGAGTTCGCCTGGTCTGGTTCCGCAGCAGTTTCACTTCACGACAGCAGGTCATCAGCCTCCTGAGGGGTCTTGTCAGGGTTCACATGGTTCGGTTCAATATGGGAGTTCGGTTCAGCAGCTAGGGCAGTTCGTGCCAGGGGTTCCACAGCAGATGCCGTTACAACAACAAGGTGTTTTTCATCCAAGTCAACTTTTGGCATCCGGTTCACAAGGTTCGAGTCAAGCTACTACTTTGCCGCATGCTTTTGCTACTAACACTCTTCAGGACCCGTCTGCTGGAAATTGGAATATGGATACAGGTGCGAGCTCTCATCTTAATGATTCTGTGCATTGTCTTAGTGATATTCTTAATGAGTGCATTTATCCGTCTGTCGCGGTTGGTGATGGGCGTTTTATTCCCGTTACCAACTCCGGTCATAGTATATTGTCTACACCCTTTCGTCCTCTTCGTTTAAATAATGTTTTAATTACCCCTCACATCGTAAAAAATCTTATTTCTGTGCGTCAATTTGTTCGTGATAATTATTGCACTGTTGAATTTGATCCTTTTGGTTTTTCTGTGAAGGACTTCCTAACTCGACGGGTACTCCTCCGTTGTGATAGCACGGGTGATCTTTACCCTGTTACGAAGCCTTCTCCAATTCCTCAAGCATATCTTACCAGTCAGTATACGTGGCATCAACGACTTGGACATCCAGGAAGTGAAGTGTTGCGGCGTCTTGTGTCTAGTGATTCTATTTCTTGTAATAAAGAGAAGCTTCCCGTTCTTTGTCATGCTTGTCAGCTTGGTAAACACGTGAAGCTTCCATTTGTTAGTTCGTCTAGTTCTGTTACCTCTTGTTTTGACATTGTTCACTCGGATTTGTGGACCTCCCCAATTCCGAGTCTTTCCGGTTTCAAGTATTATGTTTTGTTTCTTGATCATTACTCTCAGTATGTTTGGGTTTATCCATTAATGAATAAATCTGATGTTTTGTCTAAATTTCAGTTGTTTCGTAGTTATGTCCGTACTCAGTTTAAGTGTGAAATTAAGTCGTTTCAGTGTGATCATGGTGGTGAGTTTGATAATACTGCCTTTCATAAATTATTTTCAACCCATGGCATCCAATTTAGATTTTCTTGTCCCCGCACCTCTCAACAAAATGGAAAATCTGAACGCATGATTCGTACCATCAATAACCTTATTCGTACTTTATTGTTCCAAGCACATTTACCACCTAACTATTGGACTGAAGCTCTTAATATGGCTGTTTATTTATTGAATATCCTACCTTCCCGTGCCATAAACAATGACATCCCTTTTACCCGCATTTTTGGTGCTACACCTGATTATAGTGTCCTTCGTGTTTTTGGATGCCTTTGTTACCCACATATTGATACCAACCATAAATTAGGACCTCGTGCTACACCTGCCATATTTTTGGGACATGCTGCCAATCATTTTGGCTATCGTTGTCTTGATCTAAATACCAACAAAATTATTATCTCTCGTCATGTTACCTTTGATGAAACGGTTTTTCCATTTCAAACCCATCCGTCCAAACCCACCCCTTCCTATGATTTTTTGGAAGATTCTTCCAATCTCATTTCCACCATTATCAAAACCACCCCAATTGGTCCTACTTTAAACCCGACTCCTATACTACCCGTTGACATACCTACACCTCACGAACCAGTCAACATACCTACCTCTCCTGCCCCACCTACACCAACGCCCACACCACCTGTCTTTCCCGCACCTGTCCCTGACCCACCAACGCCACCACCTGTTGTATCTATTCATCCCATGGTCACACGTTCTCGTGTCGGGACTACTCGTCCTAATCCTAAGTATGCTGGTCATGTGTCCACTGTTTCTCCTTCACCTAGGTCGTATAAGGATGCTCTTGATGATCCAAATTGGCGAAATGCTATGATTGATGAATATAATGCGCTTATTAAGAATAAAACTTGGACTTGTGTACCTCGTCCTGCGGGTGTCAATGTTGTTAGGTGTATGTGGTTATTTCGCCATAAGTATTTGGCTGATGGCACTCTTAGTCGGTACAAGGCACGTCTTGTTGCCAATGGTAGCACACAGGTGAAGGGAGTCGATGTTGATGAGACTTTTAGTCCGGTTGTTAAGCCGGGAACTATTCGGACTGTTCTTAGTTTAGCTATTTCTCGACATTGGCCTGTTCATCAGCTTGATGTCAAGAATGCATTCTTGCATGGTGATTTGGCTGAAACTGTTTATATGCATCAGCCACCTGGTTTTCGTGATCCTGAGCATCCAGATTATGTTTGTTTATTACAGAGATCTCTTTATGGTCTTAAGCAGGCGCCTCGGGCATGGTTTCAGCGGTTTGCTGCTTATATTCTTACTGTTGGGTTTACTTCGAGTCGGTGTGATTCTTCTTTATTTATTTACCGACAGGGTGATGATACTGCTTTTCTGCTACTATATGTGGATGATATTGTGCTTACTGCTTCCTCTGATAGTTTATTACAGCGGATTATTGCTTCTTTGCATAAGGAGTTCTCTATGACAGATTTGGGTGCTCTTAATTATTTTTTGGGTGTGTCAGTTACGCGTGACTCTTCTGGGATGTTTTTGTCACAGCATAAGTATGCAATGGAGATTTTGGAGCGTGCACATATGGTTGGTTGTAACCCTTCTCGGACTCCTGTTGACGCTGAGTCTAAGTTGGGTGATGATGGTGATCCAATTTCTGATCCTACGTTATATCGGAGTCTTGCAGGTTCTCTTCAATATCTCACTTTCACTAGACCCGATATTACTTATGCTGTGCAACAGGTTTGTTTATATATGCATGATCCTAGAGAGTCTCATTTCACTGCTCTCAAGCGGATATTACGGTATGTTCAGGGGACATTGGCTTATGGTTTACAGTTATTTTCTTCTACTACTGAGTCCTTGGTTGCTTATTCGGATGCTGATTGGGCTGGTTGCCCTACCACTCGCCGGTCTACATCAGGTTATTGTGTTTTTCTTGGCAACAACTTACTTTCATGGTCCTCTAAACGTCAGCCGACGATTTCTCGTTCCAGTGCTGAGGCTGAGTATCGGGGTGTTGCCAATGTTGTTTCTGAGACATGTTGGCTTCGGAACTTACTACGCGAGCTTCATACACCATTGTCATCTGCTACTGTTGTTTATTGTGATAATGTGAGTGCAGTGTACTTGTCTTCTAACCCTGTTCAGCATCAGCGCACCAAGCATATTGAGATTGATATTCACTTTGTTCGTGATTTGGTCGCTACTGGTCAAGTTCGAGTTCTGCATGTTCCTTCTCGGTTTCAGTATGCTGATATTTTTACCAAGGGGTTACCATCTGCCTTGTTTACTGAGTTTCGTGACAGCTTGAGTGTTCGGTCTCCTCCCGCTCAAACTGCGGGGGAGTGTTAGACTATTAGTATTAGGATTAGTATTTGGCCCATTATATATTAGGCCCGTTATGTATCCTATATAATCTTGATGTACCATACATTATTATTGATTCAATATTCACAAACTTACAATAGCACCCCCAATGAGGTAACCATGCAAAGATAAAAGAAATACCCTCATCCTTCGTTGTTTAACATATAGCTCAAACGCTTCTCCAACACACTTAGTAGCTAGCTTTCTCCCACTTTCGTTATGGTCTAAACCCATTTGAGCCAAATTTCTAGCTAAAACTACTGCATCTTCTAACCCTGCCGAACCACCTTGTCCCAAAAATGGAGCCATCACATGCATAGCGTCCCCAGCAACCGTCACAGTTCCTTTACAAAATGTGTCGGTTAGCAAGTCCCATGGTGCTCGATATCTTAGGTGTTTAAAACACAAGGAAGTAGCATCTGCCTTTTCTATCATTTCTTTAATTTCTTGGGGATAATCGCCTATCATATCTAAGGTTGACTGTCGCAACACCTCCGGATCTTTCCAAATTCTTTCATCTATTATGACAAACAAAAATGACCAAATTAATGTATACAACCAACAAATAAGTTATTTAGTAAACGAGCTAGTTTAGGTGAAACTATGATCACAGATCAAATGAGTAAACCTTAAAAGAGCGATAAAAAGAAAGAAAGAAAACAAGCTAAGAATGAAACAAGTCGGTCAAATGGGTCAAACACGGAAAAATTAAACCTGTCGATCATACGTTGTGAAATGTGTATTTAAAATGGTTACAATGCCCTCGTCATAAATTAGGATATGTGTATCTATATGGTTAAAATGTCATCATTAATTCGTATTATCTTAAATAGTTGTATAACTATTTTGGTTACGTTTCTATAATCATGTAGTACACACAACAACCCGGCCCTGCACATCTGGATCTACGCAATAAATAGCCGATTTTGACTTGTGACCCAACTTGTATAACCACCCGTGTTGCCCTATCAAGTCATCAATCTAATTTAACTGCCAGCATAAATTATCAGTGATTCAATTCTAACTAAATAAGCTTGTGATAAACAACCTGTTTGAACGATGCACGGCTGCTTACAGTACCAAGAGACCAAGTTATCATTAATCGGGATTCTTCCAACTACATTGTCGCTATTCATGAAACGTGCCATCTCAGGACCAAAGGAATGGCTTGGGTATCTTGTTAAGCCTCTAATCTCACCAAAGGAAAACATCTTTAAAGGCTTGAGGCTGAGGAAATGAGCAAGAACTGAATTGACTCCATCACAACCAATTGCAACCTAGAAGTTATCAAATTTTGGTAAATAAAAAATGTGAGCAAAGCGAAGAATATCACTATGTTGGTCGTTTGATAGAAACATTAATAATACAAACAGTTTTAATACCTTGGCAATAATAGAACTTCCATCGATGAACCGGAGAACATGTTTAGCAGTATTCGGGTCTAGTTTTATTGATTCAAGTTGTCGTCCGAACTTGACAGTACCAGGAGGAAGTGCAGCATAAAGAGTGTCTATAAGATGCTTCCTCCACAGGCAAAGATTTTCACCATCTCTTCATGAATGATTTCAAAAGTTTTATAACTTGGAGAACTTGTAAAGTACAAGCTCATACTGTTTACTAAGATAATTAGCCAGAAAATTAGGAAGGTAAAGCTATTTAACAGTTGAGCGAGTATAATCATACATCAATATTCGTGTTGTCTGTTTGAAAAATATAACTATATAAGCACCTGTATAAGCTTGATAATTGTTTTATCAAAGAACATAGATCTTTGTTAAAAGTTATTTTGTTATGTTTCAAAGGTTCGTTGTGAATCTTTGGTTAAATTGTTAAAACAGTTTTGTCACTTCTTTTTATCATAAAACAACAATTACCATACGTATGTATATCAGTATATGTCATAACATACAAGATGAAAGTTCACATTATAGTATGTAATTTCTCGAGTCAGTCTTAGATTATAACTCACATCGGGATTTCTTTTTGTCTCCCCTTATCAAGCCATACTTCGCGTTCCCTAGCTACAAACCCACGAGTGTGACAAATAGTGTGAGTAGTTCAGCTAGCAGACAATGACACTTTATAAACCATCAAAATATTTGGAAGTTCTGAATCTAATAAAGGTCTAAAATGCTAGTGAAGAATGCTCGCTGCCTAAAGTGTGTCCTATTGTAACAAGCACGTTCGCTAACCTTACAGGAAATGTAATTTGAAGAAGAATACTAATATCACAATTATAATAAGTTTTCTAAACATTATATAGTTTGATTTTGAACGGTGACAATATATTTTTTGTATAGATAGTAACCTATTTGAATTTTCAACCGTTTTCAGATTAGTAATCGTTTTGTGATACGCGCCAATTTAGAAAATACAGCTAGCAAAGTACTACTAGCTTAGAAAGCACTGCTAAGCCAAAAGTTAGTTATAACTTTTGGCGGGAAAGTCTGTTTTGCTCCTTCCTCCTATTTCTCCTTCCTCCCAATTGTATAAATACTCTTTTCCATTTCACTTGTAATTCATTCACGAAAAGACTTGTAATATTCCTCTCTCTTAATTCCATTACAAACTAAGTGAATCATTTGATTACAAATACGGTTTCATTTCTTCTTATGTGATCCCCTGTTTGTTTTCATCAACAACTACATTTCATAACTGATTTCTGGTTGTTTACAATCTGGTATACATCAATTGGTATCAGAGCCCTTTTCTGGCACCATATAATATTCAAGAGTGTTAAACCGACATTCTTGATTTTCCGGTCATCTTCTCTGGCGAAATTCCGGCAAGAAACAAGATTTTCAGGCAAAGAAATTAGTCACCACTAATTTCACCTATTCTATTACATCAGATTAGTGCCAAACATTTGTACGGTCACAAGGCTAGCCCATAAGTGGTTAAATTCTCTAGCCTTGAACAAGCTGATCAGAAGCACTTGGTTTGGGTAATCAAGAATAGGACCAGTAGTTGTTATTCCATTGTAGATGAGTAATAACATTACTCGTGAGATGGTGAACACAAGAACCACACTTAGTAATCAAGATTCTTCAATGGAATCACTCCAACAAACTGTTAGTGATTTTGCAAAGAACTATGGCTGATTTGATGGCTGAAATGCAAAGAATGAAGAATGGTGAGGGCACCAGTTCGGGAATCATGGTAACAATGGTAGAAATGGTGGACAAATGACTACACAATATGGAAGGTTGTCTAAATTGGAGTTTCCAAGATTCAATGGGGATGATGTAAAGGGTTGGATATTCTGATGTAGGCAGTTCTTTTGTCTTGATAATGTAGATGATGAATTGAAAGTGGGGATTGCTGCAATGTGTGTGTATGACAAGGCCTTGGTGTGGCATCAGCAGTTCATTAAGAGATTCGGTGAAAATAGTTCTTGGGCGGTGTATGAGAAACAAGCCTTGCAGAGATTTGGTTCATGCTTTAAAGATCCAATGATGGATTTGAAGAATTTGAAACAAACTGGTAGTGTGCAACACTATCAAGATTTGTTTGAAGATTTGGTGAATAAGATGAAATTGAATGAAGAATATGCCATGAGTTTGTTCATTGGGGGTTTGAAGGATGAAATTGGGATGCCCATTAGAATGTTTAATTTGTCAACATAGGCCAAGAAACAAGAAGCCACTAATGCTGCCTTAAAGCCAAGGTATAATTTTCAATCTCCTATGAGACCTGTTAATACTGGCTATGAGTGTTGTGAAGAAAGTGCAAATGGTGCTGAAACAAAATGTGTGGAGTTGTATGTTCTTGATGAACTTTGTGAAAAGACTGTTGAGGATATGGGAATGAAATTAAAGGAGTTGATTGAATTGGATGACAAAAACAGTGGTACAGTGAGTCTTGATAGTTTTGATGATGCTGATATGGGTGGTTATGATACTCACCTAACAACAGATGTTGGAGATAAGGAAAAGTTTGAGGAGGATAGTGTCAAGGAGAGTGGAAATGAGGGTGTGGCCATGAAGTGTAATGATGATGTGAGTAAGAAATATGAGACTTCAAAACTTGATGAAATGTTATTAGCTGATATGGAGGAAGCATTCTCAAAAGATATCAAGGTTAATAGCGAGAATGTGGTGGTTTTGGATGGTGTTGCAAGGAAGGAAATCAGGGCACTCAACAATCATATGTTAGAATCAGAGGGGTATAGAGATTCAGATATGGAGTTGATTGTGGTTGTTGATGTTCTAGCCAAGAGATCTGTTGAAAAGATTAAGGAGGTTTTGGTGATGAAAGAAACTAAGATAGCTCAACCAGAGACTGATAAAGGAGTCGGGGAAGACACCGAAATGGTTGATGAAATCAAGAGGTTGAACACTGAAGAGAATAAGAAGCAAGTTAGAAGAGAAGATGCAATTCAAAGATCTCAATCAGCGGTGGGTAAGATAGTTCAAGAGGATCAGACCATGAAACTTAATAACAGCACTGAGGTACCTGACCCAACATCTGATCATCTTTACCACCCAATAACTGAACCAGTTATGGACTCAGAGCCTGATCCAGTACTTGAAAATAGAGGTGTTGGAGTGCCTGATCTTGATGTTCTTGATCACTCAGTTATTGGTGCTTGGCTCATATCAAGTGGTATGGGTGGTAATGAATTTGTGGATGGTGCAAATGGAAGTGAAGGAAGTCTTGTTTTGAGTAGCAATTTTAGGTTTTTAGCTAATGGATTGGGAAGAAACATGCTTAAAGCTAATAAGGAGAGTGACATTGTTTATGTTTTGGTTCATGCATTCAATATAGTTGATTCCTCAGATATGAAAACATCTACTAATGTGGGTCGTGAAACTCAATGCCAAACACTCCTTCAGGTAACAAAGAAGGAACACACTTTTGATCAACTGATGTTTGATACTTGGAAATGGGTGAAGAGGAAAAAGGAAATTGACATGTGGAAATGGCCAAGGAGGAAAAAGACTTGTTTAAAGTGTTTAAATGACAAGCAACTGAAGGTGCAGTTTGACTGTGGAAAGTCAAATGTTAAGGAGAAGGGATTTGATACGCGCCAATTTAGAAAGTACTAGCGAAGTACTGCTAGCTTAGAAAGCACTGCTAAGCCAAAAGTTAGTTATAACTTTTGGCGGGAAAGTCTGTCTTGCTCCTTCCTCCTATTTCTCCTTCCTCCCAATTGTATAAATACTCTTTTCCATTTCACTTGTAATTCATTCACGAAAAGACTTGTAATATTCCTCTCTCTTAATTCCATTACAAACTAAGTGAATCATTTGATTACAAATACGGTTTCATTTCTTCTTATGTGATCCCCTGTTTGTTTTCATCAACAACTACATTTTATAACTGATTTCTGGTTGTTTACAATCTGGTATACATCATTTTGATACAAGAGCTAGTAACGTACTTACCTTTAAGTAGTGTTATCATAGTTACCATACATGTACTGTATTTAGTTCTACTATATAATATGGAAATTTTTCATTATCATATCTACAACTTTTTTTTGGGTTACCTACAAAAGTTAGTAAGCTGCTAGTACATGTTATTGACACTGCCAAATTTACTCCAAGCTATAGTGAGTAGAGATTCTTCTTAATAATATTTTTGGTCAATTTGGTACTAAAATGGACCCGAACTGCTAAACTTAAACGAATTTTATTCGTTGCATAATCTTTTTTAAAAAAAGAAAGAAAAACAAGATTGAGATTATAAGAACCATCACCCTCAGTCAATGTTCTATAAAAAGTGGTCTGGGTGGGTAGGTTTAACGGTCTTATTTAGTGTGACGTACCTTTGAACAGGGATAGCCATGCGGCGTAGGGTCTCGGCGACACCGAGCTGATCAAGAGCACACATTCCATTTTGGCGAATAAATATCGCGGTTCCAGTGGTGTTCCTCAGAGTTTCTGATCTCTCAAATACTACACTTTTGACTCCTTTGCGGTGAAGAGCGATGGCTGTTGCTAGACCGCAAATCCCTGCACCAATTATCACCACTTCTTCATTTTCCATCACTACTTGCATCACTGCTTAGTTTTGTGATGCCAGTACTATTCATGTGCAATTTAAATTATTAAAAACAAAGAATTGTTGTGAAGTAATATGGAGAGAATAACAAGAACAAGAACAAAGATAAAAACAAAGAAAGAATTGTATTATTCATCTCACATTGGAGGTATCTATATATATAGTTACAAGATGAAGTATTCTACAAGATAGTAATACTAGAGATATGGACATCAATTCCATATTTATCCATAACACTCCCTCTTTGATGTCCATTTAATGATTATGCATCGATAAACCTTACTAGAAAAAACTCAGTGGGACAAAAATCTAGTTGGAGGAAAAAGAGTATTATTCCTTTATACGCTCGGGGATGTTGCCTCATTACCCGTTTAAAGTACAGTATTACAAACATCTGGTACAAAAGCCAAATCAACCAAAGTTTATGTGATTCACTTGATAAATGTGATCAGCCTACATTTACAAGCAACAAATAACATGCTTAAGTTTATTGTGGGTATATGGCTACTTCAATTGTACAACCATGAATCTCAAGCAATAAAGCATACAAATGAAACCCAGGCTTTTTAGAAAGGGTCGTGATTTTTACTTCCCTAAAGATCCCAAAAAGTGATTAAAGACCGCCACAATCATAGTGGATGTGACCATAAGGGTGGCGAAAGAGAAGAGCCAAGAGCATAATAGTTATTAGCCTTCTTAAACGAGAAGGATTCCAAATAGCACCCCAATGAGGTAACTCTGCAAAGATAAAAGAAAGAACCTCATCTTTCGTTGTTTAACATATAGCTTAAATGCTTCTCCAACACACTTACTAGTTAGCTTTCTCCCACTTTCATTATGGTTTAAACCCATTTGAGCCATGTTTCTAGCTAAAACTACTGCATCTTCTAACCCTGCCGAACCACCTTGTCCCAAAAATGGAGCCATCACATGCATAGCGTCCCCAGCAACCGTCACAGTTCCTTTACGAAATATGTCGGTTAGCAAGTCCCATGGTGCTCGATATCTTAGGTGTGCAATAGGCAAGGAATTAACATCTGCCTTTTCTACCATTTCTTTAATTTCTTGGGGATAATCACCTTACACACTTACTAGTTAGCTTTCTCCCACTTTCATTAGGGGGGTGGCAATGGTCACTCCCCATACCTCACCATCCACCAATAATATCATTTCACCTAATCTCATACCCCACTCATACCTCACCATAGTTTTTTAGTGACATTGGTCATTCCATACCTCACTCATTTTTTTTTTTTTTTTTTAATTCATAATTATATTAAATAATTGAATAAAAACATAATATTTCATTAATAATAAATTTTTTTTTTACATAATACTAAAAAAAAGTACGCATCTAAATATCCGTCGGCCATCCTTATTTCTCCGCGTACTCACGTTTTTTGGCAATAGTGATCTCTCGCATTCTCGGATCATTTATGTGATCGTGAGGTTGGTTATAGAACTTCAGTGCCCGATGATAAGCCTTTTCTTCAATATTACGGATTTGTGCCGACAACAACTTTTCGGCCAAGTCATCCTTTGCAGACCTTTTCTCCGCTATCGATTCCAATATTTGTGTTTTGCTTATCACGTAGTTGTCGAAGCTCTCAGCAATACTTTCATTTGTCGAGTCGAAGCTCTCGGCCTTCTTGCCTTTTGTTTTCCGTGTAGGAGTTGTGTCGTCTTTCAAGTCCGGAAGTACAGTCTCAACATTATCATTGCTACCCGTCTCGTAGTAGCTAGATGACAACGATTTTCTTCGTTTTTCGGAACTAGCCGAAGCTTCTTGACCCACACATGGTTGTTCCAACCATTTGTCTTCACCCCTAACAACCTCCCATGCTTCAATATGAGTAAAATCCTTGCCCTTTGTTTTCTTTTCATAATCGGCCAAGGCATTTTTCATGACGTCAAGATCGCTACACCCACTCTCACGAAGACGTTTCTACAATTAATACAATTATATAAATTAATACAACTATATAAATTAGTACAAGTATATAAATTAATACAATTATATAGAGTTTAAAAATTATACCGATTGGATGTATAGGCCGTTAAAGACACCCATGGTGGTGTTCAAATTTCCCCACTTTGTGTTCAAGCTATGATGAGTTCGAGTAGTATCTTTCACGTTTGTCTTGAAATGCTCTAGAATTCTTTTCCAAAAACCATCTCTAGTTTGTTCATTACCGACTTTTCGACATGTGGAAATATGAACCCACGCTTTTGCCAAAGCAACCTCTTTGTTTGGATGAGGTGGAACCATTTTTTGCTTTCCTAGCATCCATCTTTTTTATAAATATAATTGTTGGAAAAAGAAGTTGAGAAGAATGTGATTTGAATTGATGATTTAAAGTGTATATTTATAGGGGAATTTTATTTTATTTATTTATTTATTTTTTAATATATATATATGTTTTTTATGAAATTCAAATTAGCCAAACGGCTATTTTTATTACCGTTGGCCACGCTCCTCTTCCACCTTTCTTTGCAAACCGCTTCGGCAAAAGAAGCCGCAACCCATGCCGATTGAACCATACCGCACCACTGGCAATGGTGTTGCCGTGCGGTATGGCTTCATACCTCACCCATACCGTGACCATTGCCACCCCCTTATGGTCTAAACCCATTTGAGCCATGTTTCTAGCTAAAACTACTGCATCTTCTAACCCTGCCGAACCACCTTGTCCCAAAAATGGAGCCATCACATGCATAGCGTCCCCAGCAACCGTCACAGTTCCTTTACAAAATATGTCGGTTAGCAAGTCCCATGGTGCTCGATATCTTAGGTGTACAATAGGCAAGGAATGGCTTGGTGTACAACTGACTACTGAATTGGCTCCATCACAACCAATTACAACCTACAAGTTATCAAATTTTGGTAAAATAAAAAATGTGAGCTGGGTTACAAAATGTGAGCAAAGAGAATAATATCACCATGTTGGTGGTGTTATAAAAACATTAATAAACATCAGTTTTAATACCTTGGCAATATTGAAACTCCCCTCGATGAGCTTGAGAACATGTCTAGCAGTATTCAGGTCTAATTTTATTGATTCAAGTTGTCGTCCAAACTGGACAGTACCAGAAGGAAGTGCAGCATAAAGAGTGTCTATAAGATGCTTCCTCCTCAGGCAAAGACTTTCACCATCTCTTCATCAACAATATCAGTATTAGTTTATAAGTTGGAGAACTTGTAAAGCACAAGCTCATATTGTTTACTAGAAAATTAGGAAGGTAAAGCAATTTAACAGTTAAGCGAATATAATCATACATCAATATTCATGTTGTCTATGTGAAAAATATAACTATGTAAGCACATGTACAAGCTCGATAATTGGGTTATCAAAGAACGTAGATCTTTGTTAAAAGTTATTTTTGTGATTATTTGACAAATAGAAGTCAGAAACGTATTAACCAAATTCAAATTAATGAAAGTGTTAATTACTTTTACTGTGTGGACTTTGTTATGTTTCAAAGGTTTGTTTTGAATCTTCGGTTAAATTGTTAAAACAGTTTCGACACTTCTTTTTATCGTAAAACAGCAATTACCATTCGTATGTATATCAGTATATGTCAATACATACAAGATGAAAGTTCACATTATAATATGTAATTTCTCTGAGTCAGTCTTAGATTATAACTCACATCGGGATT
Organism: Chrysanthemum seticuspe; assembly: GCA_019973895.1. Taxonomy (NCBI): domain Eukaryota; kingdom Viridiplantae; phylum Streptophyta; class Magnoliopsida; order Asterales; family Asteraceae; genus Chrysanthemum; species Chrysanthemum seticuspe. The sequence goes on along the minus strand of BPTQ01000006.1, from coordinate 278,747,276 downwards.
TCTTTTTGTCTCCCCTTAACAAGCCATACTTCACGTTCCCTACAAACCCACGAGTGTGACAAATAGTGTGATTAGTCCAGTAGACAATGACACTTTATAAACCATCAAAATATTTTAAAGTTCTGAATCTAACAAAGGTCTAAAATGCTAGTGAAGAATGCTCGCTGCCTAAACTGTGTCCTATTGTAACAAGCATGTTCGCTAATCTTACAGGAAATGTATTATACAGAAGAAAATGGATAGTAACATATTTGAAATTTCAACCGTTAACGTACTTAACTTTAAGTAGTGTTATCATAGCTATTAGTTACCATACATGTACTTTATTATGATATAAAAATTTTACAGTATCATATCTACAACTTTTTTTTTAACCTACAAAAGTTAGTAAACTGCTCCATCTTATTGACAGTTTGACACGCCAAATTTACTCCTAGCTATAGTGAGTAGAGATTCTCCTTAACAAGATTTTTGGTCAATTTGGTAGTAAAATGGACCCTAACCAAAATGGATTCTGATAACCATATTTCTAACTGCTAAACTTTAAACGATTTTTTTTAGTTACATATTTATTTTTTATTTTTATTTATTATTTATTATAATAATTATTATTTTTCTTTTAAAGAAAGAAAAACAAGATTGAGATTATAAGAACCATCAACCTCAGTCAAAGTAATATAAAAAGTAGTCGGACTAGTCCGACCAAACAAGGCTTAAGATCACAAACAAGTCTGGGTGGGTATAGTAGGTTTAACGGTCTTATTTAGTGTGACGTACCTTTGAACAGGGATGGCCGTGTGGCGTAGGGTCTCGGCGACACCGAGCTGATCAAGAGCTCGCATTCCATTTTGGCGGAAAAGTATCGCTGTTCCAGTGGTGTTCCTCAGAGTTTCTGATCTCTCAAATACTAAGCTTTTGATTCCTTTGGCTGTTGCTAGACCGCAAATCCCTGCACCAATTCTCCATTTTCCATCACTACTTGCACCACTGCTTGATTTTGTGATGCCAGTATTATTCATGTTCAATTTAGATTATTTAAAACAAAGAATATTTTATGCTCAATTTTCAATACTTTTTTATTGAGTGGTGGGGATATATCATCATTTAGAGCACTCCCATTAATAACGCAAGTTAAATTTTAACATCGTGTCACGTCAGCGCCACATCAGTTTTTATGTTTTTAGATATACTCTTCAAATTTTATGTTTTTAGATCAAACTGTAAAACTGAATAAAGCATGTAAACTTTAACAAATCAACAAACAATTAATATATAGAATCTCAAAACAAATAATGGTGTACAGCTTGTGTAAGCACTGTGCATTTTCAACTACCCTTATAAAGATAATGCTACAAATTCACAAACTTGGTTGGAACAAAATTTCAAACGCCAAAATCTATAAAGCCAAATTTTGGAGCTACCCGTTTTCAGTTGTCATTGCTCAAAACTTGATTTTAATTTCATGGTGCACCATAAAACAACTTTCACCTAACTACAAGTGAAGCAGGCAGGCCCAATTCAAATTCAGGTGACACAGGGCACTTTATGTTCACTTGCTAAGATAAACCATAAGTTATATGTACAAAAAATCATATATAACAAAGACATGAATTATGTGAGTATACATCAAATAGTCTTATTTACATATAAAACATTCATGATTTGAATAAAATCCACTAATATCGTCTCCATTTTTCGACCTCTCTGTGAGTTGCTTTGATCAGCTTTTTGGTGTTCACCACAACCTCGTCTATCAGATAACCAATCTCATCCCTGGTATCAACAAGTCAACGTTTGGAAAGATCAGAACTATGGAAACGTATATTGGAGAACAATAGTTTAAAATTGTTTTAAAAATAAAAACTTTTGGTTACCACTTGTTACCACAAACCCAAACTAACAATTGACTGGATAGCATGAAATGAGGGACTATAGTTGCAAAATATATACTTGGTCATTATCTATGCTATAATATGTGTAGGTTATAGTAAACTGTTAAAACTATATATCAGTTGGTGTTTCGTTTTGTTATATCTATCAAGGATAAAGACAACTAGACAAGAATAACCAACTAGCAAAGGTCTGGTAAGCATTGAAATTATTAGGTCACCGGTCACATAGCTTTTCAAGAGTAGACTGACTTCACATGATATGATACTAACCAAATTGATAAAATAGTCTTATAGACAGAAGATCTAGAAACATCAATCTTTTAAATTGTTAGGTGTAAAGGCATATGCAAAGATGCATGAACTAAAGGCCGTATGAGATCTATTGCTAGATGTGATGATATCAGGATTCAATAACTATTTAATAGTAAATAGAGCATTTATATGTGTACGTGCCTGCATATGTAAACATATAAGTCTAAATAACAACTAAGAAAACACATAACTGTAATTAAAGCATTTAAACTCTATAAATTCCATCAAGCTTTTGATATACACTTTCAAACAGTTTTGAACTTTCAGATAAAATTAAGACCAAAACGGAAGCCCACTACTAGCTCCTTATAGTTGGAAACTGGTCACCACAACCCAATCATATTCAAGTAGGTGTATATTGGTGGTATAAACATCCTACACAACTAAGAGATCTAATTTTTGTTAATAAACATACTCTCACTAGCTTCAGCTGATTCAAATTAATGTGAAAATGGGAAATTTAGCAAGGACTTATGGGTGATAATGAAGAGTTCAGAAACATAAATTTAAATAGGAGATAAGAAACATAGCAGACCAAAGCAGTAACAGTTCAATTTCAGCAAATAGCAGCAAAGATGCGGATGAAAGTTCTAGCACATATGTTCACATTACTGAAACATTAAGCAACAAACACACCACACATGCGAGTGTAACTTACTGAGTAGGAAGACTGCCAGGTCCACTGAATAACTTGCCAACATTGGAGTGTTTCCGATTCTCATCATAAGCAATGCCCCTCCCCGCACCATACCCAAATCCTAGACCAACTCCACATCCAGCACCAAACCCAAAGCCAACTTGCAGACCTGGAATTCCAGGACCTAACCCTGCACCTGAAGTAATATTCATTTTAGGTAACCAAAGAACAAATTCACTTAAAACATTGTAGTATTTCCATCTTATTTATGCTAGTAATAGTACTTTTGCATTCGCCTATACTAAAGATAAATACTATGTTTTAGTATAACTTAAAATAGAAGATGCATAGAATAGTAATCTACTTGCATTCAATTCCCATTCTAGGAAATTTACTTTTTAACAACTAGCTTCTAACTTCATCCGTTTAACACAATTTAGTAGAAATAAGTTGTCATTCCCAAAAATTTGAAAGTAGGTTGCCGCTCACGGTAACTTGTTGCCTAAGATGGAAGACGTACCAGTAGATACTAAATTGCCTAAAACAAGAATTGGATTTATGCGATTCCAACTTAAAAACCTTGCATAATGCAATCACACATAACTAGTCAATAGACAGTTTTCTTTCAACATTCCCTTTTAAAATATAGAAAGACATCAAGTTAGTATTCATTATCGACTCCAAAACCACTTGTTCCAACTTCCAAGGAATCCCATGTCAACAAATATGAAAAGCTTATTAGCAAACACAAACATAATCAGTAACACCCAAATAAAATCAACAATTTCCTCTACGAAATTATGAGCCATACATCACTTAAGGCTAAGTAAAATTCTTAATCCATTGGGATTACAACAACAGTATGTACAACATCAATGAAGTCACTATTTTCTCGAAGAGCGGATATTTAAGGGTTATGCTAGGGAAAATGATTGCTCCGATATAGTTGAACCATCAACGGAGCTTTTGTCCCAAATATTGAATAACATATCCCTGATGTAATTGTGAACCCTAATCTATTTCGAGATAATAAGAGTGGCTAACTAGTGACGTTATGTTGTGTAGTGTTATTTAAGGGGTGTTTGTCTTGGCTTATTTGATCATTTGATGGGCTTATGAGTTTATCCACTTCGCTTGTGAACTAAAATATGCTATAAGCTCAAGTTGATAAGCTCATAAGTCCATCAAATAAGCGAAGGCAAACACTCTTTTACCAGAAATTAAGCAAAGTAGCATCACAGCTAGTAAATTAGTATATGAAGTTTGCTCAGACTCACTAAAATCGTCCCTCATAAAACCTAACCGTTTTAATGGTCAATGAGAGGAAATATTTCTTGCATAAAAAATTGCCTCTCTCGAAAACCATACATACAATTGTTTCCAAAGAATATTCCTCACGTTGATCATATCAACGATTAGTTTCCAAGAGGACGTTTCAGTGATTTTCAATGAGCCAACGGAACCATTTTACAAGTAGTAATTTAGGTGTTGTTTGTTTTTTCAAATGTTTCCCCATCTTGTAGGCCTTGGATTCATTATTGACTCCACAACCACTTTTTCCAAGTGATGCCATGTTCTCAAACATGAAATCCTTATGTAGGAAACGTCAACCAACGAAAATATTCAGCAACACCAAATTAAAAATCGGCAGTTTCCACTAAAAATTATGAACCAAACACCACTTAAGCTAAGTAAGATTCTCAATCCATTTGGAATTAAAAGGAGCAGTGTGTTTAACATCAATGAAGTAACTATTTTATCGTAGAGCAGGATCTTAATGGCTATGTTAGGTAGACTGATTGCTCCTAGGTAGTCGAACCACCAATGGAACTTCAGGACTAGATATTGAATTACATATCCCTAATGTAAGTGTCAACCCTTACCTAATTCAAGATAATAAGATTGATGACGTATAGTCTACATTCGGGTCACTAACCCGACCAATGACCGCTACTAACAAGCCCAGTACGACTGGGCTAACCCAGTAACGGTTTGGGCCCACGAAGGCCCAAACCCAAAGTTATTTGTGGGCTAAGATATATCTCTTATTTTCGGGGATATGTATCCTATGACCGACTTAGGCGGGATACGCCAAAGTTTGGGGAACACGCAACCAATAAGGATTGCGTGTGTATATAAAGGGCATCCCAGCCCTCATTAAAGGTACGATCTAAACCCTAACTCTCCATAACCCTAAACCGATTACTTACTCTCACGCCGGAGGATAATCGTGGGAGACAATCCCACGATAAGCCTAACGGTGTTTTCTGTTTATTTAGTGCGCAGGTCTCAAGCAGCAATAATCAATTGATACGAGAACCGGAGCTCAAACAAGGACAAGTGGCGCCATCCGTGGGACCATCACTAAGAACTAAGAATTAGAATGACGAAACATGGAAATCAGCGATCGCAAGCAGACCTTACATGAAAGAAGCAACAAAGCGAATCAGCTTCAAAGCAGACTATTGGGACAACCAGTGTCGCTAAAAATCAGGGATTAGGCCCTACGGTGGAGCAACGCTCGGGGACAACCCAAGCCACTACAACCACCACTAGCGCAGCAGATCCGATGCGCACTCTTTTTGCTACTCCCCTCCACTCAGTGCTAGAAACTGACCTCTCAAAAGCACCAGATGCACCCGATAGAAACAAGGGCCCAGTGCTAGAAACAGGCAACCTTGCTTTAGAAGGAGTCGCACCGGAACTAGCACCGGGAGATTTTGTATCGCAAAATTACGAAACCTTGGCCGCTCTCATGGAGGAGGAAACGAAAAAGAGGTCGAGTCGAAGCCTGCATGCTCGACTCAATTTCGACACAGAATATGAAACCCCGCCGCGCCGTCAGAAGGAGAAGCGCGGGAGGGATAGCCGCCGACCCCCAGTGTTTAACAGAATTGGGAGGAGAGTTGAGGATGATGAGACATCTAACTCACAGCATCTGGAAGGAAGTGAGGAAGATGAGAAAGATGAACGGCGTACCAATGTCCACGCCAGGCTTGGTAGCCGCAGAGTTCAGGACAGACTTGGGCGACGACACTCCCCAAGTGAAAGCCCTTCAAGTGCAGATTCTGAGGACAGTCGACGCAAACGCCGAAGGGAAAATTCGTCCTCCGGTAATTCCTCGGACAACGAGGATAGCGAAACTGGACACTGGAAGTCCAGAAACAAATATCGTAACCAGGAGGATGAAGATATATCCCTCCCGTGGCGCCGTCAAAAAGTGGATGCATTCACTCGACGCATCAGCGATTTCTCAGAGAACAAAAGGAGGCGCATGCCCGCCAACGTAAAAACCTATGATGGAACAGGTGATCCTGATGATCACCTAAAAATTTTTGAATCAGCCGCTACAATTGAAAACTGGCCACAGCCTGTATGGTGCCACATGTTCAATTCTACACTAGTGGGAAATGCGCGGAACTGGTTCAGCAAGCTTCCACGCAGAAGCATCAATGGTTTTGAAGAGTTGAGAAAGGCGTTCCGCCTAAACTTCACTCAACGGAAGAAGTGTGCTAAAAACCCCGTTGAACTCGCCAGGGTCAAACAGCGCCAAGGGGAAACTACAAGCGCTTATATGGAGCACTTCAAAGATGAATGCATACAAGTTAAAGCATGTCCCGAAGTGCTAAAAATCTCAGGGTTCATGAATGGGGTCAATAACCCAGAACTCATCAAACGGTTAAACGACAAGATTCCCCAAACCTTTGATGAGCTCATGAAACGCACACGGTCCTTCGTCCAAGGAGAGGCCGCCGCGGCGGATAGCAAGAAAAGCTACTCGAACTACCGGTCACAAGAACAACCCGGGAGACAATCCACCGACCGGAGTAGTAACCGTAACAGGAACTATCGCTGCCAGGGGAACGGGCGGGACAACGACAAGTATACCCCGCTGATAAAGACTCCAAAAGAGATACTCGCAACAGAAGGCGCGAATTTCCCAAGACCTCCACCTATGCGCACCCCAGAGGATCGGCGCGTAGGAAATGGGTACTGCGACTATCACGGGCAGAAGGGCCACACTACTAATGAATGTGTCCAGCTGCGCCAGCTCATCGACAAACTAGTCAAGGAGGGTAGACCGGACCATTTGGTCAAGAATATCAAAGAAGGGAAAGATAGACCTCATTAAAGGTACGATCTAAACCCTAACTCTCCATAACCCTAAACCGATTACTTACTCTCACGCCGGAGGATAATCGTGGGAGACAATCCCACGATAAGCCTAACGGTGTTTTCTGTTTATTTAGTGCGCAGGTCTCAAGCAGCAATAATCAATTGATACGAGAACCGAAGCTCAAACAAGGACAAGTGGCGCCATCCGTGGGACCATCACTAAGAACTAAGAATTAGAATGACGAAACATGGAAATCAGCGATCGCAAGCAGACCTTACAGGAAAGAAGCAACAAAGCGGATCAGCTTCAAAGCAGACTATTGGGACAACCAGTGTCGCTAAAAATCAGGGATTAGGCCCTACGGTGGAGCAACGCTCGGGGACAACCCAAGCCACTACAACCACCACTAGCGCAGCAGATCCGATGCGCACTCTTTTTGCTACTCCCCTCCACTCAGTGCTAGAAACTGACCTCTCAAAAGCACCAGATGCACCCGATAGAAACAAGGGCCCAGTGCTAGAAACAGGCAACCTTGCTTTAGAAGGAGTCGCACCGGAACTAGCACCGGGAGATTTTGTATCGCAAAATTACGAAACCTTGGCCGCTCTCATGGAGGAGGAAACGAAAAAGAGGTCGAGTCGAAGCCTGCATGCTCGACTCAATTTCGACACAGAATATGAAACCCCGCCGCGCCGTCAGAAGGAGAAGCGCGGGAGGGATAGCCGCCGACCCCCAGTGTTTAACAGAATTGGGAGGAGAGTTGAGGATGATGAGACATCTAACTCACAGCATCTGGAAGGAAGTGAGGAAGATGAGAAAGATGAACGGCGTACCAATGTCCACGCCAGGCTTGGTAGCCGCAGAGTTCAGGACAGACTTGGGCGACGACACTCCCCAAGTGAAAGCCCTTCAAGTGCAGATTCTGAGGACAGTCGACGCAAACGCCGAAGGGAAAATTCGTCCTCCGGTAATTCCTCGGACAACGAGGATAGCGAAACTGGACACTGGAAGTCCAGAAACAAATATCGTAACCAGGAGGATGAAGATATATCCCTCCCGTGGCGCCGTCAAAAAGTGGATGCATTCACTCGACGCATCAGCGATTTCTCAGAGAACAAAAGGAGGCGCATGCCCGCCAACGTAAAAACCTATGATGGAACAGGTGATCCTGATGATCACCTAAAAATTTTTGAATCAGCCGCTACAATTGAAAACTGGCCACAGCCTGTATGGTGCCACATGTTCAATTCTACACTAGTGGGAAATGCGCGGAACTGGTTCAGCAAGCTTCCACGCAGAAGCATCAATGGTTTTGAAGAGTTGAGAAAGGCGTTCCGCCTAAACTTCACTCAACGGAAGAAGTGTGCTAAAAACCCCGTTGAACTCGCCAGGGTCAAACAGCGCCAAGGGGAAACTACAAGCGCTTATATGGAGCACTTCAAAGATGAATGCATACAAGTTAAAGCATGTCCCGAAGTGCTAAAAATCTCAGGGTTCATGAATGGGGTCAATAACCCAGAACTCATCAAACGGTTAAACGACAAGATTCCCCAAACCTTTGATGAGCTCATGAAACGCACACGGTCCTTCGTCCAAGGAGAGGCCGCCGCGGCGGATAGCAAGAAAAGCTACTCGAACTACCGGTCACAAGAACAACCCGGGAGACAATCCACCGACCGGAGTAGTAACCGTAACAGGAACTATCGCTGCCAGGGGAACGGGCGGGACAACGACAAGTATACCCCGCTGATAAAGACTCCAAAAGAGATACTCGCAACAGAAGGCGCGAATTTCCCAAGACCTCCACCTATGCGCACCCCAGAGGATCGGCGCGTAGGAAATGGGTACTGCGACTATCACGGGCAGAAGGGCCACACTACTAATGAATGTGTCCAGCTGCGCCAGCTCATCGACAAACTAGTCAAGGAGGGTAGACCGGACCATTTGGTCAAGAATATCAAAGAAGGGAAAGATAGACCTCATTAAAGGTACGATCTAAACCCTAACTCTCCATAACCCTAAACCGATTACTTACTCTCACGCCGGAGGATAATCGTGGGAGACAATCCCACGATAAGCCTAACGGTGTTTTCTGTTTATTTAGTGCGCAGGTCTCAAGCAGCAATAATCAATTGATACGAGAACCGAAGCTCAAACAAGGACAAGTGGCGCCATCCGTGGGACCATCACTAAGAACTAAGAATTAGAATGACGAAACATGGAAATCAGCGATCGCAAGCAGACCTTACAGGAAAGAAGCAACAAAGCGGATCAGCTTCAAAGCAGACTATTGGGACAACCAGTGTCGCTAAAAATCAGGGATTAGGCCCTACGGTGGAGCAACGCTCGGGGACAACCCAAGCCACTACAACCACCACTAGCGCAGCAGATCCGCTGCGCACTCTTTTTGCTACTCCCCTCCACTCAGTGCTAGAAACTGACCTCTCAAAAGCACCAGATGCACCCGATAGAAACAAGGGCCCAGTGCTAGAAACAGGCAACCTTGCTTTAGAAGGAGTCGCACCGGAACTAGCACCGGGAGATTTTGTATCGCAAAATTACGAAACCTTGGCCGCTCTCATGGAGGAGGAAGCGAAAAAGAGGTCGAGTCGAAGCCTGCATGCTCGACTCAATTTCGACACAGAATATGAAACCCCGCCGCGCCGTCAGAAGGAGAAGCGCGGGAGGGATAGCCGCCGACCCCCAGTGTTTAACAGAATTGGGAGGAGAGTTGAGGATGATGAGACATCTAACTCACAGCATCTCGAAGGAAGTGAGGAAGATGAGAAAGATGAACGGCGTACCAATGTCCACGCCAGGCTTGGTAGCCGCAGAGTTCAGGACAGACTTGGGCGACGACACTCCCCAAGTGAAAGCCCTTCAAGTGCAGATTCTGAGGACAGTCGACGCAAATGCCGAAGAAGGGAAAATTCGTCCTCCGGTAATTCCTCGGACAACGAGGATAGCGAAACTGGACACTGGAAGTCCAGAAACAAATATCGTAACCAGGAGGATGAAGATATATCCCTCCCGTGGCGCCGTCAAAAAGTGGATGCATTCACTCGACGCATCAGCGATTTCTCAGAGAACAAAAGGAGGCGCATGCCCGCCAACGTAAAAACCTATGATGGAACAGGTGATCCTGATGATCACCTAAAAATTTTTGAATCAGCCGCTACAATTGAAAACTGGCCACAGCCTGTATGGTCCCACATGTTCAATTCTACACTAGTGGGAAATGCGCGGAACTGGTTCAGCAAGCTTATGGGATAATCGTGGTCGCGCTCCATTTCAGCAATCATGGGAAGCTCTAAGGCCTTCATCTTCTCCATAGCAGCAACCAGGTTATCATACGATTGCGCATCATAACCAGGTACCTTTTCAGCAGGCACCTTCAGCAAGTCAGCTTCTTGCAGCGCCTCCACATCCTCTGACTTCCCTCTCGCCAAGGCACATTGAACCACCCCACCAAATGCGTCTACTACCTCCTTGGACTCAAGGGTGCTAAGAGCAGCAAGGCGCAGGCCATGGCTGATGAGCCACCTGCGCTCAGCAATGGCAGACATGAGATGAGGATATAGTTCCTCATCATACTCCAAACTGAGCTTACGCAGCTTCATCTCTTGCGTTTCCATAGCACTGCTCACAGTGGCACCAAAATCTTTCAACTGCGAGGTCAACGTATCCTTGCCCTTCTCCAGATATTTTATCGCCCAGAGACACGAAGCCTTATACCCTGCTGACTCAGCACGCTCCTGATTTATCTGCCCTAACAGAGCCATCTTTTCCTCTGCAAGCTTTTGGGCGTATGCACCTAAACCTTCAGCTCCAGCAACGCAATCTGGCTGCCCTCTCCAGCAACCTTGCTCTTCAGCTTACCCACAAGCGAGGCTTGGTGCGCAGCCGCCAGCGCCAACTCCTCCACAAGCTGCTCCATTGGCGCATCCCCAGCCGCCAATGGCTCAGCACCTTGGCTCTTTGGCCCAGAAGATTCGACAACAGGACTAACCCGTGGAGGCGAATCCCCACACTGCATGCAAATAGAAAGAGATTAATAGTTATCTACATAACAGGGAGTGTGCAATAAAAAACAACAAAAATCGCAGAAGATAATAACAAACTTACTGAGACAGAGTCACATTAGGTGATGGGGGGGGTGGAGACGTAGTCTGAGGATGACTCAACATCCAACACGACCGGACGCTTCTTCCTGGACGGCCGTGCGCCATCACCACCAGGCGCTCTTTTGCGCTTCAATATAGCGCTCTCCTCCTCCCCCTCTTCTTCTTCCGTGCCTCCGGCCACATCCATTTGCGGAGGCGGAGAAGGAGCCCTGGGGCTCGGAACGCTTTGGAGGGGGATCGCCTCTAACGCAACTGATGAACTGGTACCCTCCTCTCCCACATTCATTTCCAGAGTGCGCCCTTTAGTGGCCTCTAGAATAGGCTCTTCTCCTTCCCTCAGTGCGCGCACTCCCACGTCGACCTGGCGTGGCCTTGCACAACTGTGAAAAGATCCATCTCTGCGCAACAGAAGCCAACAAATAAAGATGTTACATAATGTGCAAAAGCAAAAGAAAGCTCTTACATTAACTAAAAAAGGGATGCGCAAGGACGAGCACTCACCCTGGCCATTAGCGCCTAAGAAGATTGGTATCTCATCCGGCATACCAAAGTAGTTACGACTAATGCCCATATGTACCAAAAATTCCTCAGGATAGGAACTAATGGGGATGCGGTTGGCGTTTATCAGTTCTGCATCCTCCGCACTATATAGTCCAGGAAAGGGGCGCTCATCCTTCGGCAATGAACCCTGGGTGTAGAAATTATAACGTCATGGGAAGCACGAGTCATCTACCCAGAAAAATGACTCCCTCCAATTTCTAAGCGCGTCTAGTTTTTCAGTATAACACTGAAGCCTACCAGCGCGCTTAGCAAAGGATACCCACCCGTGTGACCACGTCGTGTGATAAAACGCGCGGAATAGATGGATAGTGGGGTTAATCGCCAGTAAACGGCAGTTAACCTCAAAGTTGGTGATTTTAGCTACACCGATACAGTGCAGCTGGAATAGGTGCAGACTGTAATAATTTAAGACGTCGCATAGAAATAGGGATATGGGCACACGTTGATTCGCGAATTCGAAAAAACGTGTGTATACCCCTACCTTCCCTTCGGGGAAGTTCGCAATCGATGCTCACACATTCGGGACAACTGGATGCACGTCAAGAGGAATAAAGTAATCCGAGGTGAACTCTAGAAGTTCGCCCTCGGTTATCTCGGATGTGAAGTCAGATAACACCTTCACCATTGTATCGTTTTCTATACGCGCACGCGCGGTTACCTATATAATATTACGGTTTTCTTGCTGAAAAAGTTTGAAGCTTAGCGGGAAGTCTGTTAGCTTCTTTGCTACGCTTCACAGTTTTTTCTTCGCTGCAGTTATTAGTCTAGCATCCGCAGTTCGTCACTGCGCATACTAGACTGGGGGACATGATGACGTATAGTCTACATTCGGATCACTAACCCGACCAATGACCGCTACTAACAAGCCCAGTACGACTGGGCTAACCCAGTAACGGTTTGGGCCACGAAGGCCCAAACCCAAAGTTATTTGTGGGATAAGATATATCTCTTATTTTCGGGGATATGTATCCTATGACGGACTTAGGCGGGATACTCCAAAGTTTGGGGAACACGCAACCAATAAGGATTGCGTGTGTATATAAAGGGCATCCCAGCCCTCATTAAAGGTACGATCTAAACCCTAACTCTCCATAACCCTAAAACCGATTACTTACTCTCACGCCGGAGGATAATCGTGGGAGACAATCCCACGATAAGCCTAACGGTGTTGTCTGTTTATTTAGTGCGCAAGTCTCAAGCAGCAATAATCAATTGATACGAGAACCGGAGCTCAAACAAGGAACGCCCAACTTTTGTATCAACAAAGATTGACAGGCTAGTGGGGTTATGTAGTGTGGTATTAATTACACAATATTAACCAAAGGAAGGTGGTGTTTGTTTGTCAAGAAAGTACTTTACTGCCTCTTATGCCTGCAGAGACGTTAAGTTTGTTTTTTTTAAGCAGGCAAACGTAGACAATTCTGAAAGAGTGTTTGTTCTTTCCTCTTATGTCTGCAGGGCATGTATTAGTGTTTGTTTGTTTGTTTTTTTTTTTTTCAAACATAAGAGCTAAAATTGATTACCACTTCTTGTTTCTTGAAGACTTCATATCCACATCTTCAATAGGCAATAGCACGCATGATATTGTAGAATAGAGATAAAATATCTTAAAAAACACACAGTGCCTAACATAATAAGGATGGTAAATTACTAAAATGGTCCATGTGGTTTACTCAGACTCACGAAAACTGCCCCTCTTAGAAATATGCAATTAGTATATTCCTCCCATTAACCATTTCGGCATTATTTTCCAAGAGGACGTTTCAGTGATTTTAAGTAAACCAATGGAACCATTTTACTAGTAGTAATGTAGGTGCTGTTTGTTTTTCCACATGTTTTTTTGTCTGATGTGCAATACCATGTCTTTGGGAGAAGAGAAGAGGTGGATGTAAAGTCTAAAGTCTACAAGAAGACTTTTGGTATAAGAAGGGTTTCAAGAAACGCAAAGTGGCAACTAAACTTCAGAAAAATCAGCAAAACTGAATTGATGTGATTCCAACATAAAACTCTTGCATAATGCAATCATATATAACTAGGGGTGAGATCAATAAAGATCACATAAAAACTAAAGATCAAATGGATCAATCTCAACTATCCATTTTTAATCAAATTAATTAAATTTACTTTCACTCTTATATTTTAAAATTAAATATCTCACAAACCGTTAATAGTTAGATAAAACTAATTATACCATTGCGACAAGAATAAAATTATCTTTCTATAGAGATCCAATATTGTATACTTCTGACGAACTTATTTTTTATCGTTTTTTGCGGGTTTCGATATATTATACTATAAATAAAAATTTTAAAAATACTCTTCTGTGTTAACACAACCCCTAAACTACAAACCTTAAACCCTAAACCCTAAAAAACCCTAAACCTCTAAAACCTTACACGCCTAAAAACCCTAAACCCCTAAAACCCTAACCACTAAACCAAAAAAACCTAAACCCTTAACCCCTAAAAAGCTTAACCCAAAAAAGTCAAACCCCTAAACCCTAAAAACCTAAACACTAACCGTAAACCCTAAACCCACAAAAAAAGTTGGAAAAAAAAATTCGTCGAAAGTATATGATGTTGGATATCAAATTAAAGGTAATTTTATGCTTGTCGTGATGGTATGATTAGTTTCGTCTAACGATCAATGGTTGGTGAGATATTTAGTTTTTAAAAATAAAGGTGAAAGTTTATTTTATTGTTTTGATAAAAAATGAATGGTTGATAATGATTTATTTGATTTTTATTTAACCAAACTCTATATAACTAAACTTGACGTTTTTTTTCAACATTTCCTTTTTTTACAAATTGAAAGACATCAAGTGAGCATTTTTATTACCGACTCCATAACCAGTGGTATAACCAACACGATGTTCTCAAACATGAAATGCTTATTTAGGAAGCAGATATTCAATTCCAAATCCTAATATAATTGTAAACCGCAATCTCATTCAAGAAAATACTAGAGCCTAAGAAAAAATTACTAATATGGTTCAACTGATCTAGTCAAACTCACTAAACCGCCCCTCTTGTCTACTAACTATCGTAATGGCCAACGCCAGGAAATTGAAGTTGCATAAATGGTCTCACTCATAAACCATACATGCATATCCCGGAATCGTCCAATCCGGCAATTCGTTTACAGGAAGACGGGTTAGTGATTTTGAGCAAACCAAGAGAACCATTTTACCCGTAGTTATATCTAACAACAACAATGTAATAAATATTATTAAGGGGGTGTTTGGATATTTAGCCGGCTTATGAGCTTATTTGATTTCGGAGAAAAAGTCAATAAGCTCACTTGATTATCTTGAGGTTATTGGCTTAAGCCAATAAGAAGAAGTTGATAAGATGAAGAAAGTGGGCTTATTGGGTTTTTTTTTCAGAAGCAAATAAGCTAATAAGGAGGCTAAATAAGGTGATCCAAACACCCCCTAAAAAAAAGAGTACCTCCAAGGAGTCCAACACCGAAACCAAGGCCGCAACCAGCACCAAGACCAAAAGCGGGACCGAGTTTACCGAGTTTGTCGGAATAAACTGCCGGAAGCTTCCATAGTAAACCCCTGTCGTCGTCGTCGTTATTGTTGTAGTTGTTGTTCCGATTAGGCATTTTATTTCGGGGGTTTTGTGAGATATGATTAGTGGATGATGGTTTGATCAAGTGAGAAATGAAAAGAGATTTTGTGTTTGATAGCGTGACTGTAAAGGTTAACGTTTATCAAAACTATTTTCTATCTTCGTTTTTTGATAAAATACAACTAAAATTTCATATTTACCAAATCTAAACATGAAAATGTCATATTTACTCAAAATATAATTTTTGAATGCACGATGTACAATGCATATAAAGCATGATTTGAATGCATATAAAGCATGATTTGAGTAAATATGCCATTATCATATTTAAGTTTGGTAAATATAGAATTGCTCCTAAAATATATTGCAGTAAATTTTTAAGTTATGAAAAATATACTATCACGACAAAAAATATTTTATCTTTCAATAGACAGGCGTTTTAATATACATTCGATGATTTTCTCTTTCGAACATTATTTTGTGCTTAAATTTTCACCTAGAAAAATTACATGTAATTTGTAACACTTGTGATTTCATATTTTAAAAATCACGTGTTATTTCACAAATCGCGTGACAATTTGCAAGATCACATATTGTTTTAAAACAAAAGGCACATGCGATCTCATAAATCACATGTGAAATCTAAAATAACAAATCAATTGTGATTTTACGACACATTTTATGATTTTACGAATCACATATGGTTTTTCTGGATAGAAACAAAAAACAGACTTGAAAAAAAGTCTGTCGAAAGTATATGGAAGTCCTTAATAGAAAGCTGATTTAATTATCGTCGCGATGTTATGATTTGTTTCACGTAACGATTAATAATTTGTAAGATATTTAATTTTTAAAAAGAGTAATGAAAGTGGATTCTTCTAATTTGATTAAAAAAATAATAATAAAAAAATAGAAAAAAAAAAGAAGCCAAAGACTTATTGTTTTGATCTTTAGAAAATTTGTGATATTTATTGACCTTTTATCTAGTGTTTTATATTTAGGCCATGTTATTCATCCCACATTACTTTTCATTTAAGCGGTTAAGTATAGGGGTATTATAGGCAATTAATATTACTCAAATTTTAAGCATTTTAAGTTTAAAAAATGCATATATATACATTATAAGGAGTAGAGATATATTCAAAATTTGTATTTTGGGTAGATGTGCGATTCTGATGATTAGATCAAATATCTATACTACATATAATAGAAAAACGGTCAAACCTTGAAAAGTGAAAAGTTGAAAGTCAGAGGTGAGAGAAATGTATTGTGTAATTAATACTTTTAATAAAACACCCCATTACTTAAAAGTACAATAATTTATTCACATTATACAACCAACTAAAAGCATATCTACCAAATTAAAAACAACAAATTAAAACACCCCTTACTAAAAAGTATAATAAAATTTTCACAATGTACAATTTAAACAAGCTACAAAATAATCCTAAATATAAAAGTAATTAAACAAACTAATTAATGTTATTTTTAAAACACCCTAAAATGAAAAGTACATGTTATTACACACATTATACAAATTAATAAAACACACAAAGCTTCATACAAGCTAACAAGTTGATGGTACATATAGTTTTGAAAATCGGACCGGACCAACGGGTTCAACCGGGAACCGGTTTCGCCACCGGTTCGGCTAACCAATAACAGCCATCCGAAAACGAACTAGATATGACCCGTTGAAACCGATACAAACTGGTGAATCATGTCTCATCGAGATCTATTTCTCCAGTTAATCGTCACAGGGTGTTTTAATTTTATTACTTTTCGTTTAGAACCCATAAACTTTTTTTTTAACACAAAACGATCTTTCGCTATATAAATATATTATATATATATATATATATATATATATAAGTTTTTCTTCAAAAACGATTATAATGTTTTACAATTAAGAGAAAATATGTGCCCGTTAGTGCACATTTAACTTTTCAATAGGCTAAATACGCCCATTTTAAAAAAAAGATAGGGCTAAATGTGCCCAAATCTTTTAGAAAATAGCCAAAATTAGCCCATTTTATTTTTATTTTGGACTAATCACATTAATGCTAATTTTGGTACTTTCGTTCTTCTTAACAACGTCACCATTAATCTCATCTTTGTTAGTTTTTACGCGACAAGTAACGTGTGTTGTTAGTTTTTATCTCATAACTGACGTAATGTTTACTTTCATTTTCATTAATTGTTTTTATATATTGTTTGATAGATGTTAAGAATTTTGTCTAGACTTTAGTTATCGTATAGTACAACCGTTTGCAATTGCATTTTCATCGGTTCACGTTCTATTTTAAACGCTACACAAAACACTCACCACAATATCACAAATCATTAATTATCTAACGCTAGAAACCGCTGCCGCTAGGCGCGGGTACTCGTCTAGTATATGAAAATGTCTCTTTATCTTTTGCTTTTTTTTCTATTTTTAACGGTACGTAATTCTACACTTAAACTCGTGAGTTGCTCAAGATTCACGGGCCAAGCTTAAACAAGCTGGTTAATACAAATAAGCCGTAAAAACGTTTATTTATATTTTACGATCTTCTAATGTTTTGTCGATAACAAACATAAAATCATTTTAACGAAACAAATAAAATACGTAAATGGTTTGAGCCCATAGTTTACTAACACACTTACATTTTTATATAAAACACTAAACAAGTAATAGTGCTTTCATGATTTAGTAATGCATCTGTACAACAACTAGTGTTTACATATTGGGTAGATATATACATACTTAGTATGTATTATAATGGGTAATAGAATGGGTAGAAGTATTTAACCCATTGACTTAATACATTGAATGTAGTTGGGTAAAACCCAAAGTCCATGACCCATACCCATGGAGCATAGTCCATAACCCATGACCCATTGCATGACAACATGCATAAGTCATAATGGGTATTATCCATGACCCATGGAGCTAACCCATAACCCATTGACTAGATGCATTGCATCTTCTAGATACATTGTATCTACTTGGATACCCATGGTCCAAAGCCTAGGACCCATGACCCATGACCCAAAACCCATGGGTAATGAGGAGCGTCTCACGGATCCCTCTGAATACACTAGATGGATCCCTCCAACAAGGGATCTGTGGGATCCGTGGAACAGTAGCATACTTTTGTCTATAAATAGTGAGTCATTTCTTCATTACAAGTTGCCATTCCTACACATACTTTCTCTTAATATTGTAAACTCTCTAACCTCATATCCAAAGGATCTTTCTATGTAGTTTGTGTTTGTTTTTGTGTGATTCTCTAGGTTCCTCTTAAAGGCGAGATCACCACCACTTGAAGTCGAGCAAGCTCAAGTCCATGAGTTGCCATGATTCGTCATCATCAAGACTACTGAGGTTCTCTTGTTGATAGTTCTTTCTTCCTCTCTAGAAGTGTTGTGTCTAAGGCATTAGTGAAGGATGCCAAAAGGGTCAAAACGAAGGCAATAGTGAAAGGTGCCGGACGTCCGTGTCAAAGGCATTAGTGAAGGATGCCAAAAGGGTCAAGTCGAAGGCATTAGTGAAAGGTGCCAAAAGGTCATGTCAAAGGCATTAGTGAAAGATGTAAAGGGTGTACAATCGATATGGCGCATCGATGTACAAATAGAGATAGGTTGTGTCAAAGGATATTGATATCCTTGATGATGTTGTAATAAGGAGTGGGTCTCCTTTGGGATAGGTGTTGTGTAGTGTTGGGTAGTAGTTCCTCCTTTGTAATGGAACTCGGTATCTAGCCTTGTACCGAATAAAGTGTAGGTGACGTTGTGATAGGTGTAGTTCTACCTTGTGGAAGAACCCGGTGTCTAGCCTTGTACTGGAAAAAGAGTAGGCGACGTTGTGAAAGCTTCTCCGCCATAAGGAGTTGTGTCGTGTAGTGCTAATGAACTCTCGAGTAGGTGACTCGGGGAGTGGAGTAGGGCAAGGAAGGTGTCCTTGTAGCCGAACCAGTATAAACACTCGTGTCGTGGTTTTGTGTTTCTTACTCTTTACCTTTGCATTACATATTTACATATCTATCTATCAACATCCAACATACACATCTAAATAGATTGACATAAGTCGATCTAAATATTTTAAAACGAAGTTTTAATCAGTAAAACTATTCAACCCCCCCCCCTTCTAGTTTTCCACAATCAGCATCAGAGCTTCGTTACCAAGTTTCTTAAGAGTATATTGTAATTTTAAAAACTTGATACGATCCATGTATGATTGAAAACTATAAGGAAGGAAATTCCTTAAAAACAAAAGGTCACGTTTTAAAAATCATCATATTTTGTAATGTTGGATAATGATAGATCTCTCTAATAGTTTCCTTGTTAAGAATTCTCCATACTAGGATATGGGCATCCTAAGAAGACCATGAAGAATTTCTCTCTAATACTTCTTTCCTTAAAAAGAATATTTAGCAAAGGTACGATCTTTAATAAATTACTTACAAATAATTTTTTTTTATGAATCAATAATGTCATTTTTGGTTAATCTTAATTAAGTTTAGTAGTATCATTACGCTCTCTTAAAAATCACTAAAGTAGTTATCTATATTGAACTCATCATCAAGAATGGTATTCTTCGTTGATCTGTATAGACAAAACTACAAACTAGTGATAATGATATCTTGGCTATTTGAGAGCCTTGATCATTAATCCTCATATAAGGATTATTGACATTTCATCTATGTCAATAAGTATCCATGTGAGACTTCTTATATTATGATAAAATGGGATTTTATCATAATATTTGAAAACTTCCCAAAGAATTACGACTTACTCATAAAAAGGGAACTTCGTCAAATAGGACTAGTAAAACACATCAAAACCTCAAACCATAAGTTATAGAGCATAAACATCAACCCTAGCCAAGAATTAGAACTCCCAAACCAAAATTATCAAGGATCACTTAAGCTGTCAAATTGCTGATTTGTCGGATCACTGTTCTTGAACTAGTCGGATCCCTCATACAAGGGATCCGTGGGATCCGTGCAACAGAAGACAAAATAAGAAAGAAATGATCACTGTGGAAGTTTCACTATTCACTTTACTCTATCAAAACTCACGAACATAAAACCCATTTACTGTTCACAGGAGTTAATTGATCATCTTCTCCAAGGAAACAATCTCTTGTGTAGTAAATCGTCACTACATTGTTATTTCCATTCCTTGATTCCTAGGATTACAATTTTCATCTTTAGAAATTGAGCTCAAATGGGTTTGTCACAATTTGTTACCACATTGTTTTCTAAGATAAACTAAATCAAAGAATCAACATTGTTAATACAAATTAAACTCATTTTTTGAATTCAATGAAGATGTATTGAGAAAAATTGTGATGAATCCCATTAGGTTACTATTCTGTTACATATTGGTTTTCACAAACACATAAACAAGCACAAATATGGGTCGACTAAAATGAGTTCTAGAGAGAGAAAGTGGAAGAGAGTTGGGAACTTTAGTGAGACAAAGAAAAATATATTATGAAAGCTCCAACCCTTTGCCTTGCTAGGCAAATGGTATTTATAGTTAGTTACATGAGACGCCTCCTACGGGCTGTGAATCAGGCATACAGTGGGTAAAGCCCCGTCCGTCCTCCACGGTGTTACATAACAAACTACTAATTATCACTAAATGACTACGACTACGAGCTTTCTAACAAGTACATATACTTGAGGTGACCGACTCTTTAACTACCCGATTTTATAAATCCTAAAAATCTCCCCCTAAGGGAGGTCTCCTCAATTACAAACAGATATTACATTTTGGTGTTCTTGGATTCTCGATAAGTTCTTTGTTCTGTGGCTCGTAGTCTTTGATTCTTCATGTTCTGCATGTTTTGTTCATTAAGTGGAGGTCTTTAACTGATCCACGTGATGGTGAGTTTCTTTGAGCTAGCTTTGAGATCATCAGCCACAGTAAATCTCTGACTCATCCTTTGTTGTATTGCCATAATGTGAAGTTGTGACTTTTGGACCGACATGCTCACATTTTGGATCATGATATCTTCTCATCAGAGTAGTAGAAGCTTTGTTGATTCATGATATTTTCAGCAGCATAGCAGAAGCATGGATTGAAAATATCAGAGCCAGTTGATGAAGATATGCATTTATCATGATTTCTTTAGAAGTGAATGTGACGTGTGAGCATGCGGTTATTGATTGACTTCCTCAATTCTGATCAGCTGCAACCGTCGGGTGTCCCTGAAAACAACAGTTAGCAATAAAGCGCACGAAAGTGTCTTTGATCACTTTCGCTGAATGGGGTTGCAAGAACCACGGTTCCCCGTTGATCAGTAAAAGTACTGCCTGTGATCAGGTAGAATTCCGAAGAACCTCATTGACAGGGTTTCGCAGCTAATCAAGCCGTTCTCAAACCGGAACGTCTCAAAGAAGACAACACGGAGTGAGTGAACCAACGAATTGATATTCACTGATTGATGAAAAATGATTTGAAAACCAATCGTGTATTGCTTAATTGAAAGTGTTTTGCAATACAAAGAAGGTTTTATGGAAAATCAATTATCAATCATAAATACACCTTTTATTTGAAAACTTAATACACAGTCGATGTGCTAGAGAAAGAATTGTTGAGCACAACGACCGGTTTTTCAAAGGTATCCGTCAATCCATTTCCTGGAACAAGGTTGATTTAAGAGTGAATCGCCCCATCGTTTCTATCCAGTTGTCACAGGCTTGATCTTTTGGAAAGATCTCACATGTCACCCACCAAGAGCTTGTTTGATGTTGTCTCTAGAAGGATTTTCATCTTCATCGTGAATACTTTACATATCACTCGGATGTTCTGGCAATACCATAAGGATAATGCGTAGGACTTTCAAAATATATTCTTACATTCCACATTGTGTGAAACTGTGAGTCTTCATTAATAGTGTCCTACTGAGATTTTTTGATGATCTCTTGGCTCTAGACTTAATAGTGCACTTTTGGTTTCCTATGCCGGAGACTAGGGAGAGGGTCTCCTTCTTCAATATCAACAATCTCTAAGAGACAGTCGATAGATTATGTAGGTTCCCCGTGAGAATGAAACAAGTCCTTTTAAGAGGAACTTGAGTAGCTTGGGAAGTTTAGTGCAGTGCGTCACTGGGTCCATGACGTATTGTCTTCAATATCGGTGTTACCTTGGTAACAACTAGTAGCATATGAATTGAACCCGGTTTCTGCCCTAAGGTTGAATAAATGGAGGGCTATTTCTTTTCACCCTTTTCGCATTCAATTTTTTTTCATTCTTCAACCCCTTCAGTGCTTACCAAGACTTCATAAGTAGAACCTTGTTGGGTTTATTCCAGTTCTAGCTCTGTCTCAGTCCGCACTCTTCCCATATTCTCATTTTTCTCCTTTTTTCATCATACCTAAGGACATCTACACTATCTTGTGGATTGTCCCTGGGTAGATCCCTCTGGCTCTGGCGGGATCGTGGGAACGAATACCTAACCTAACCATCCTTATATCTCCATGCATAAAATAAATTGGTCGGTCTTTTGGTATTGTTCATTCCGCCTAGAATCCAATTGAAAACCATTTGGAAATCTATCAAGGTACTTGTGATATAAAATCAAAGCGTTTTGTACCTTAATTGTTTTTTGATATTTTAGAAATGCTCCCCCTCAACATGTGCTTCAGGTGTTAGAAAATTATTTTAGCACATGGAGGCAAGAGGACTTTTGAAATCTTAGATTAAGAATGAAAGATCCAATCTTTGATTAACATTTTCTAAAATGATCATCATCACTTCACGATCAAATATTGTATTTTAAGTACTTAGGATTACTTCGGATTAAATATTTTTGGAAGGATGAGGTTTTCTTTTGATTGCCCCCCCCCCCCTCAATATGTGCATTGAGATTCGAAAGAGTTTTGCACATATTAGAGGGAACCTGCACTTTGAGATAAATCAATAACGTTTCAATCCTTTTTGGTTTAAGATAATTGCTCCCCCTTAACATGTGCATGGAAAATTTGAAATCGTTTGGCACATGTAGGGAGGAGTGCTTGTTATTATATTTCTAAACCACTAATCGAATTATCAGTTTATATCCAATTTAAATCACAAATTCTCCCCCGGTCACAATTTTCAAACCCTTTGAGATTTGTGATCTCAATTGATTTAAATTATTTTTGAAAGCTTTTTGAGGAGAAGTGTGACATGCTTTTGAAAACATTTAACTAATAAGGATCAGAATTTGAAACTTTAAACTCCAATGATCAAACATGCTTAGATATCTTATGAAAACACAACATTAGCCTTGGTCTGGATTCAATTGTACAAATAAATTGTTCTTTTTGATTTTCCAAAAGTAGACCTAGCTCATTTTCGTGCCAATTGTTTAAAAAACAACCTTTTGAATTATTTGAAATCATTCTCCCCTCAATCAATGACCGAAGTTGTTGGTTGAGTGATAGAGATTTTGACAAATGATAGGTCCAGATGATTTACAAAATTAAGTCCAAATTATTTTCAAAGAAATTTAGTTTTCATTAGATGACAAATATTTTTTAGAAGAATATCTAGAAGGAAAAATATTTGTGAGGAAACCTTTGTCTTTTTGGTGACAAAGTTTCCTTATGAACTTTTGTTTTTAGAATCAGAGCATGAGGTTTCAAAATTAGATTAAGCATGAGTCTGTTCTTTCTTTTAAAAACGAGTTATTGCCTGAAATGACAATAAACCTACATTTTTCTCCATCTCATTTTTTTTATAATAAAATGTTTATTAATTCTGTTCGAACTTCATCTAAAGACCCGTGCCAATTTTGAATGACAGATCAAAGTCCGTAGATGTTATCGAAACCAGATAACATGATATGAAAAACAATATTTTTGGACATTTTCAAAATTTTCTGATTTTTATGGGTTTTGAAATTTTATATTTTTCTATTTTCTTTTTGATGGTTTTATAATTTTGTATTTTGCTTTTTGATAAAGTATGTACAAAGAATAGATGAGAAAACACCTTTACTCCTCTTCTTCCTCCTGAAGACGTTTGAGTGTCTCAGGTTGTAGACTCTTCAAGCCAAGTCGTGGAAGGATAAACTCAAACCGTTCTCTAGGAAGAGCTTTAGTGAAGATGTCTGCTAGCTGATATTCAGTCCTTACGAAATATAGTTCAACCACACCTTTCTCCACTTGTTCCCTGATGAAGTGATGTCGAATGTACTTTGCTCTTGAGTGTTGAACATTGTTGCAGCAGAGAGCAATGACACTTTTGTTATCACAATATAGAGGAACTTTGTTGAATACAAAGCCATAGTCAGATAATTGGGATCTCATCCATAAGATTTGAGCACAACAAGATGACATGGCTATGTATTCAGCCTCTGTAGAGGGTATAGACGTACTCATTTGATTCTTTGAAGACCAGCTTACTAACTGATCTCCCAAAAACTGAGCACCTCCTGACATACTTCGACGTGTATCTTGACACCCTGCATGGTCTGCATCTGCATATGCTGTTAGTGACATATCGGTGTCCTTCGGATACCAAAGTCCCATGGTTCCTTGGAGATACCGAAAGACCCGTTTAACCGCTTCAAGGTGATTTTTGGTAGGCTTAGCCTGGTATCTAGCACACATGCATACAACGAACAAAATATCAGGTCTACTGGCTGTGAGGTACATCACGGATCCAATCATACTTCGATATTTCGTTTGATCAACCATGATCCCTGAGTGGTCCTCATCCAGTTTTGTGCGCTCCACCATGGGAGTGTCAACAGGGTCACAAGAATCAAATCCAAATTTCTTTAAAATTTCATTTGCATATTTAGATTGATTAATAAAAATGCCTCCGGGACTTTGTGAAATTTGTAATCCCAAGAAAAATGACATTTGTCCCATCATAGACATTTGAAATTTGGAGCTCATCTCCTTTGAAAATCGGTCACATTCATTAGGGTCGGTCGAGGCAAAAATAATATCATCAACATAAATTTGAATGTGAATTAAGTGTTTGCCTGAATTTCTGGTGAACAATGTGGGATCAACTGCTCCTTTGCTGAATTCATTTGACAAAAGAAACTTTGACAATGTATCATACCATGCCCTTGGAGCTTGCTTCAAACCGTAGAGGGCCTTTTTCAAGCGGTAGACATGGGTAGGATGCTCTGGATTCACAAAACATTTGGGTTGACTGACATAAACCACTTCTTTGAGATCTCCATTAAGAAAAGCAGTCTTTACATCCATCTGATAAACTACCATGTTCTTGCTAGCAGCATTAGCCAGGAAGATTTGGATAGCCTCAATTCGTGCAACTAGAGCAAATGATTCCTCAAAGTCAATACCCTCCTCTTGACGATATCCTTTAGCCACTATCCTTGCCTTATTCTTCAGAACATCACCGTGCTCATCAAGCTTTACTTTAAAGATCCACTTGAGAGCAATAATCATAGCACAATCTGGAGCAGGTACTAATTCCCATACATCAAGACAATCAAACTCATGGATTTCTTCTTGCATAGCACTAAACCAGCTGTCCTCAGACATTGCTGTTTTGACATCTTTAGGTTCGATCTTTGATAATACATAATTGAAGAAGCACCATAAGGCATCAGTGGCAAGTTGTTTTCGAGTGGATACTGGGCGAGAATGGTTCCCAATGATATTGTCCAATGGATGATCATGTGTCCATTTTCTGAGATGTTCATGTGGTTGGTGATGAGGAACTGATGTAGCAGAATTTGGATCCCCTGATGAAGATGGTTCAGGTGTTGGTTCCGGGGAAAATATGTTTTCAAACGGAGCATCTTCGGAGGTAGCAAATGGGTTATCTCCATCATAATTAGCAGCTATATTTCCATGATGTACAGCCGAAGATTGATGATTTGAAGATGATGATGAGTGATCGGCAACTGGCGCTTCTTGAGATAAAGACATTGAACTGGATGGATCATTCGTATTGGTTGGATTAGAAGCAGCTACAGTTGGTGATACGGAATTGTCATTAGTCTGAGGTTCATACTATTCATCAAACATCGGATCAAACAGTTTCTTAAAATCTTCTTCTGATGGAGGTACATAAGGATCTGCATGGGAGTGATTCTGTACAAGAGAAGAATTGATGGGACTACTTGACAAATATTGAGGTGCGGGTCCATAACTGGATTGTCCTGGAGCCGTATGCTCAGACAGCTCATCGAACGTGACGTGAAAAGATTCCATGATGTCTCGGGTTCTTTTATTGTAGATTCGGTAACCCTTCCGGTTTGGTGCATAACCAACGAAAGCTCCAATGTCCGCCTTAGCTTTCAATTTAACCAAATCTTGACCTTCATTAATAGGATAGCATAAGGCACCGAACACATGTAGAAAAGACAAATCCGGTTTTTGGTTGTGGACAAGTTCGTAAGGAGTTTTTCCATGAGTTGTATGAATTAGGGAACGGTTTTGGGTGTAGCATGCAGTGGCAATAGCTTCCGCCCAGAGAAACATTGGAGCCTTTGAGTAGATCAGCATAGTCCTTGCAGCTTCTGCAAGAGTTCGATTTCGTCTTTCAACTACACCGTTCTGTTGAGGAGTACGTGGAACACTTCTTTGATGGCTGATTCCAATGCTTTCATAAAACTGACTTAGTAATTTGTTTACAAACTCAGTTCCATTGTCTGTTCGGATAATTCTAACGGTTTTATTAAGCCGAACCTACAGTTGTTTAATAAGTTTGATGATGACGTCTGGAGTTTCATCCTTTGACCTAAAAAACTTAACCCAAGTAAACCGAGAGTAGTCATCAACCACGACTAGCACATATTTCTTCCCGTTTATAGTTTGTACTCTCATGGGTCCGCACAAGTCCATATGAAGAGTATGAAGAACTTCCATAATTGAGTTTGCAGTTTTGGGTTTATGGGCATATTTCTTGCTTTTTCCCAATTGGCATGTTGAACAAAGATGATCCTTTTCATACTTTAATCTGGGCAAGCCTCTTACGAGGTCCTTTCTAGAAAGATCATTTATGGTTCCGAAGTTCAAGTGATTGAGACGACGATGCCATAACCAAGACTTTGTTTTAGAAGCCTTTGACAACAAGCAGATTGGAGAAGACTTCATCATATCCTCGATATAGATGGTGTACAGATTAGTGCCACATGTTCCCTTTAACAGTTCAACACCATCTAGTTCTCTAACGAAGCAAGAGTGTTTTCTGAAGGCCACTTCAAGATCTGAGTCACAGAATTGACCAACAGAGAACAGATTATGATCGAGTCCTTCAACATAATATACCCGGGAGATTACACTGTCACCAAATACATAATCTCCGTAACCCATAATTGCCCCAAAGTGGTCATTCCCAAATCTAACAGTCCCGATGAATTTATTCACAAAGTTCTTGAGCCATGAGCGATTTCCAGTCATATGCTTTGAACAGCCTGAGTCCAAATACCACAGAACGATTTGTACGACCTGCAGTTGAACACAGACAAGTATGGATGACTGGATAATTTGGATCCCCATGCGAGAATGGGTTCCACTTGGTTAGTAAATGAGATTGGAACACCCACATCAGAAATAGAAGTTATGACATCATTAGAGGTGGATGGAATACTAGTAGAAGTACTTGGCCTATGTGTAGTATGACTACTTCTTAAGGGGATGATCCTACCAGTGGGTTTCCATTCCTTAGTGGGCATAGAAGTATTCCTATTGGGACAAAATTCATTAACTTTGAATGCGCGGCCAGTGGGTTTCTATTGATAACCCACGTTATTGAACTTTCTCCCTGTAGGTTTCCAATAATTACTAACCTTTTTCCAAATTGACTTTCTGGCATCCTTAACCTGTTTGGCATTTCTTACATTTTTGACTGGGTATTTAACAACATTTTTCAACTCATTCACAGCACATTCATGATAAATACCAAAAACCAAATATTCATTACATGTTTTGCAAATAGTGGTAGAATTCGAATTAATTACAGTACGCTTATAGCTAATACTAGAATCAACACGATTCATCTTATTCAACTCAAACTTATTGTTCCTAGAGTGGCCTTCTACTTTCTTCCCTTGATCACTCTTGGCTTGCGAAGTCCTATCTTGCTTTTTATTGCCCGGAGGCTTTGACCCGCTTACCTTAGTGTCACTGATTACTCCTGTAGAAGGAATGATGGGAACATTAGTTGGTTTCACTACTTTCTGCATTCCTATTCTAGAAGTGCTGGGATATGAGATTCTAGGAGGCACGTCAAAGGTCACATTCTTGACTTTCGGCATAGAACAAGGCATATCAAGGGTCACATGCTTGACTTTAGGCATAGAGCAAGGCATAACGACACTATCTTTCCTAGTACCAGATTTATGACATATTTCTATTAAGCTTTCTAAAAGTTCCTGAGATCGTTTGGCATATAGGCATGAATCCCTAATCGCATTATCAAGTGGTTTCTCTATCTTATCCTCTTCAACAATCTCACGGAGATATTCTAGACTATCCTTAAGGTACGAAAAGTATGTTTGACATGCAAGTTCATTGTTTCTAAGATGAGGGGGAATATACTTCACAGACATAGCATATTTAGTACAAGCAGGCACCTTTGGTGCAATATTCTCACCACCGGTGATTGGCATTTTCCCTTTTACCTGACTCTTCAGATTCTCAATTTCATTTTTCAAAGAAATTATCTTTTCATTGTTCTTGTCACGAGTAACCTTAATTGATTCATGTAACTCTTTGAAATGCAGTTTAACTTTTTCATTTTCTGCTAGAAAACATTCATTTTCATGTTGTAATACATTAATGATGTTTTGAAGATGAAAATTCTGAGAATCTAAAGGAGGAGGCATACGGGAGCCAGTCACTTCATTCTTTTCTCCCTTCAATTGGGAAATTTGAGCTTTCAACCTTTTGATTGTGTTGCACTGAGCTCAAATATGTTCATCTCATTTGTTTAATTCAAAAACTACATCAAACTCAGGAGCATCCGAAGATGTCTTGGCGTTCGAGGTTTTAACATTTTCTTTGAGATGTTGATATTTTAATTGTAAAGCAAGATATTCAACTTCCAATTTAGAAAATTTTCTGACCATCTTAACATGATCATTCCTTTCGATTTTATCATGCAATTTTGAATTTGTGGTCTCAAGCTCAATCACACGATCGTGGGAGACGTTCAAAGCAACAAATAATTCATGAAATTGAGAAGCAGTAATAGAGTAATTTGTAACAGTGTAAAACACATCTTGGGCAATGCATCTAGAAATCAAATTATCATTTAGGATGCGAAGATTCTTCCTCTCAATCTCATTACTTTTGAGCTCACATTCATAATCTTTGACCTCGTTTTCCATTTCATTAAACATTCTTTTCATATCTTTAACCTCAGTATATATGGCCTTTTGAAGAGATTCAAATTGTTCTTTTAGTTGTTTAAAGAAAGGCATGACCTCAGTTAAGTAATATTCTTTAGTTTGCTCAAAACCTCTTTCCCCTTCAGTGATTCCTGTTAGAGTGATTCTCTTCTTACATGTTTTCTCAAAGTTAACAAATAGCTGGTAAACTACATACAAGCTAACTAAGGTTTTGCTTTGGGTGGGAAGAGTTCTAGGCACTAAATGCATATGTGTATTTGGGGGATACAAAGTGGCTCGAGGCAATTTCCTACAAGGGGAATTGTTTTCAACAAGATCATCAGCCTTTTTCTTATCCATATCTTTCTTCCAAAACACTTGTTCAGGGGTCAGCTGAGTCTGAGGTTTAAACTTATTGAAGGCAATCCAGTTTTCCTTATCGTAATTCGATGTTTTAAATGTGATATTATACTCTATGCACCAAGGATCTTTCAGTTTCTTATCCATTTTCTCCCTAGAGGCATCTTCTAATTTCCTATCCTCTTCAGTGCTTTCTACACAAGTAGGCTTTTGTTTAGGCTTAAGGATTTCATTGCCATCATAGATCACCTTTTGAGCAGCTTTTGCTTTCATACCAAACTCAGGATTGGGTTCCTCTACAAGGCTAGTACTATGCTTATAGCTTAACACTCTATGCTTAGTGATCATGTGAGCAGTCTGAATGGTGTTCCCTTATACGTACAACTTGTTTTCAAGTTTGTTTTTCAAATTTTTTAAGTTGAAAAAATCATTTAAAAGTTTTGATTTCTTAGCATTGAATTCCTGCTTAAGCACCTTTACATTTTCTTGAAATTCTTGTTTTTTCTTAACAGTTTTATTAAGCTTATCTTGTAAGGAATTTAACTCTTGTTTTAATATTTCTTCCCTAAAATTACTTTTTCTGATAAGTGTACGCATTTGGTTATCCATCTCCTGCTCACGGGTAGTCAATTCAAACTTAGCACGCTGTTCATATATGGCAACTTGTTCCTTATAGACATTTAGTTCAGAGGTTATGGAATCATCAGGTGCACATTCAGTGTATTCATAAAAAATATAGTCATCATTGACAGCAGAAGATGCATCACTTGGAACAATTTCACTTTCATCTTGCTTCACATATTGACCATATGGAACAACATTGCTATTACCCATATTTTCAATATCTGATTCAATTATTTCAGTTGATTGTACTTTTTCGTGAATTGATACGCGTACAACGCGCATTCGGGGTCAAAGGAAACTTCCTTTTCTTCGAGCAAGTTTTTCAACCACCTAGGCAGTGAACCTAATCGTTGTAGTGTAGTATTAGGGTAAGCCTCGGGGATTGATATTGATAACGCTACACGCGTTGTTCGGGGTCAAGGAAACTTCCTTTTCTTCGAGCAAGTTTTATAACACCCTAGGCAGTGAACCTAATCGTTGTAGTGTAGTAATTAGGGTAAGCCACGGGTATTGATATCGTTCTCTAGGGGAATAGGAATGCTAGTAAGAAGTTACTACGCTAAGGTTAAGGTTGAGGAAGATTATTTTTTGTATTTTTATATTTTATGAAATGGAAAGGTACGAATCTCGGGTATTGGATTTGGGGGGTTGGTATTTCTACCGATTACTCTACTATTATCTAATTATCTAAACTAAGGTTGTGGGAGTCTATGTCTAATTAATGTGTGCTCGTATGATAGTTTAAAGATGTGTTTACTTAGATTGTACTACTCCTTAATTATCTCCTATTGATGGTTGGGTTGTCACGTCCTTATTCTTAGTTGCGTTGTGTGTCTAAAGTTGCAGGGTATGCGTTTCTCCCTAACTCTTTGAACTTACCAAAGGGTCTCGTCTACAAACCCACTAGGGATGATAAACTCTTACTCTAAGGCACTCTTTGGATGGTTTAGCTTACAACTACTCAGGTAATTATATTCTAAGGTTCACAAAGATGAATCAAGCATTAAGTACACAACGAATGACCTATCGCATTACTAGATCATTAATCAACTAAGATAAGAAACAACCAATCAATATTCAATAATTAAGTTTCATACTTCCTAAGCAAACACACAAATAAATTAGCCGGACATGGAGAACATGCAAGCATACACACAAATAATCAAAGACATAATTGAATTAATGAAGTAAATACTTATCTTGATGTAAGATAGGGTTTAAAACCCTAAAATACTGTACAAGATACCTTAGGTTCGGTTTTAGGTTTTCACTCCAAAAGACTCTCTCCAAAACTGAAAAATTCGGATTCTATTTATAAGATTACATATGCGACGGCGTCACCTTATGTTTCGTGACACCGTCGTGTCGCCGTCATTAGGGTTTCGTCTTGGCCACGTTAACCTTGCGACGGCGTCACCTTATGTCCGTGACGCCGTCCTCTTCAGCTTCTGACGTCGTCTGGATTGCATCTAGGCCGTCTAAGTAGCGACAGCCTACTCTTTTACAACTGGACGTCGTCACTTGAAAATACGAGTTTTGGGTTCTGAACCGTCACAAAAATCCTCGGACGGCGTCGCAATTAGCACCTGACGCCGTCGCCTTTTATTTTCAGCAGCTGTGAGTGTCTCTATTTTGACTTTGGCCATTTTCTTCATATATTCGCGCCTTTTCGTCCAAATAAGTGCCATTCCAGCATTTTGCCTTCAAGAGACCTAAAAAGTGAAAAGGAACGATATTAAGCAATAACGGATACAAAAGTGATCAAATAAGGACTTAAACGACCCCTCAAAATGGTACCTTTTAAAACCTTATCAAATATCCCTACACTTGTTATTTGCTTGTCCTCAAGCAAATGTGCTTTTTACCAATTAATTTATAAGTTAGGGGTCATGAAGCATTAATTCAAAACGGTCCACAACACATATAAGCCCCGCAAAAGTCATAACAAGCACGGAAATTACATACTAGCACCTCACATGGGGTGTTTGGATACTCACATCTCTCTTGGGTGTATATATGAAATATAACAAATAGGAAATGGAAGATAAACACTCATTAACCGGTCCTAGTACATAGATTACCATAGGCTTGAGAATAGATCAAACCTTCATCGCTTTGGCGTAAGCACCTAGGAAAGACTATCAAAGAGGTCTTTTAAAGGGTTGTAATGTTAGGCTTACGGTAGGGAAACAAGGGTTTGGTGGGATAGGCTATTTAGTGGTGGCAAGTCAAAAATCTCTATGTTAAATGCATATGAAGAATGGCGTTGCTAAGCCAAGACTCGAGACTCTAAACTCTAGATAACTGAAATAAATAAACATAAATTCAAAGATAAATGTAGGATGGTAGTCCGTATTTTTTTTTACACTCTATATTTTTTTCTTTTTCTCTTTTTCTATTTTTTTCGATTTTTTTATTATTTTTATTTTTTTTTTCATACACTTTTACTCTACCATCCTCTACGATAACATCAAAATACTAGGGATTTATAGGCATATCCCTACAATTGAGTTTTTATTATTCTAACACTAATTTGACCCGAATTGAAAAGATCAAAACACTCGGGGTACATTATTACGCAAACAAAGGGAATTTGAATTTTTAACGTTCCCTTCCCGTCATTTCATAAACTTTAACTTTTCCCATGAATCCCAATCGTCCCAAAACTGTATACAAAGGATATGACTCGACTTAGCAACTTATGCAAGCAACTAGATAATTGAACTAAGGGTTTAGGGTGATAACAAACATTTGCACTAAAAGTGAGTGCATAAGGGGTAGGCTAAGGCGATTTGGGTGTATATTTGGGGGTGGGGTGTAAACAATGCTCTTCATTAATATTCCGGAAAAACCGAAACATCACGAGAACCGCGAAAAGGATAGGCTCTGAGGGGTTAACTAGGGGTATCGTGTACTAAAGATGAGTACAACGCAAAGGGTGTGGGGGAATTACTCAACCGATATGGAAGAAGTAATTATATTACAGGTATCAAACAAGGGTTATCCTAATGCCTCTTATCATTTAGTTATTCCTAACTACACAAGTGTAGCCTCACTTGCGATCTCGGAATGCATCACAAAACAAGTTCTAGAATCTAATATACTACCGGTTCACATTCTAAGCATTGAAGATGAATGCTTTAATTCCTACTAATCTAAGGGCGATCCTCACATTTTGGTGGAATTTGGGTGGTAAAGGGTTTTTTTGTGCTAGTCATGCAACTTCCTATCCATGAGACGCTTTTGTTAAGACTAATGGCCCACTCCTATATGTCATAAAAAATTTTAAATTTGGTGCCAAAATTACCCTAACCGACATTTTCTCATGGTTTATTACACAATCACAATTGGACAAAGCAAATAGTCAAGGATAAGCATAGTTTCAAAGTTCCCGTTTTATTTTCCCTCCCTACACTTAAACTGAACATTGTCCCCAATGTTCCCCGAAAGTATCAAAGTTATGATAATGGAAGGTAATTAAAAACGAAAGAAACTAATACTCCCCTGATTAGCTCGGTAGGATCCGTGTAAAGTGGTGGTTAAATCCTTTTAAAAAAGAATTATTGCGTGAAAAGCTCCTTCCAATCTTATGTAACTTCTTCTTGACAAACTAAACCTGCACACTTGAAGAAAACAAACGAAACCTTCGCGTAAAATCGGCGGTAATAATATATATAAGACTCGATTTAAACTAGGATATAATGCTTGTGGAATGGATGTTTACAGAATTTCTAAGAAAATTAAGACCTGGAAAATTCCAAAAATTTATAAGTAGCTCAGAAAACGAAAAAAAAGTAATCTGATGTTTTTACTCCTTCCTGACGCCGTCAGGTTGTATTCCTGACGCCGTCAGGTTATCCTGACAAAAACTGGTCTGCGATTTTCTGGAAAAAATTCTGGAAAATTTACATCTTTAGAATCTGGAAAAATTTCTGCAAAACATCCATTATGACTCGATACAAGCATTTGACTCGAACAAACAAACATAAATATCTTTTAGTTAATTGTTATTCTCATGTTTACGTTTCTTTTGAAAACGTGTGTAATCCTCCCTACACTTATCCTTTATGTAAAATACCTTTATATGCAATTAAGACGAGGTTAAAAACAAAATAAAGCATTATTACAAATTTAAACATGAGGATAAACAATTAATAAAAGATATATGACACTAACAAGCAAACAATTAAGCATGGGTTGCCTCCTACGAAGCGCTTTTCTTTATTTAAGAGTCTTGTAGCTAGACTCATAGTCGTGCTTCTACGTTTTCTCACCATCTCCCTCTTGACGGTCTCTAATGGGGGATTCCATGTTGTAGAAGTGCCCTATAATGCACTTCTCTAAGAGTTCATCCTCTCCCCAATCGGTCCTATATTCCGGTCCTAGGCTCAAGCAATCCTTATAGAATCCGAAAATCTTAGCCATAACATAATCTACACCTTTCTCCCTATCATCATCATTCCTATAATAGACCGACAGTTTAAGTTCCTTTTCATCATTAGAGAGTGATGAAAACTTCTCAATCTTAAACGGCATTTGGTAAGCTATGTCATTGGTCTCATTCTTGAATCGCACTACTCCTAACGAGGGGTCATAGGTCATCCCGGTGCTTTCTATGAAAGGTTTTCCTAGAATAACATGGGATAAGCTAGGGTCTATGGCCGTGCTAATATCATCCACAATTATGAAGTCCGTAGGAAACGTGAAACTACCTATATAAACGGGCAATCCCTTAATTCTTCCGAGAAAATTGCAACTAACATTAGGATCATTGGGGTCTTGCCTAGTTGGAATAGGCTTCTTCAATATCCAATTGTAGTAGGTGCTAGTCATTATGTTGATTGGGGACTTGCGATCAATGTAGGCTTTTTCCACAAAAAATTGTCCTATGAAACATGGTATGTTAAGATTCCAAGGGTTCCCAAACTTGATTCGAGGACTTTTCCTAACATACATGTGACGAAGGTCATGCACTAAGTGAGGGTGGCGAGATAGTTCTTCTTCCGTAGGAAATTTGTTGAAATAGTCAATGTCTACTTCATCTACCTCCTCGGGTGTTTCATCATCCACAAGTGTATAGTCCTCTTCGTCATTTGTTTCATTAGGTTCAACTAAGGCGATGGTATTGACGAATTGGACATGCTTAGTTAGCTTGCTTGGATCCTTAATCTCTATACCTGAAGGCTCGGGAGTTGAGATAGCACTAACCTTCTTATCACTATTAGTTATGGCTTTCAAAAGGTTGTCTATTTTCCTATCCATCTCGGCTTGTTGATGGTTAAAGCGGTCCGAGAGCTTAGCCATTTGGGTTTTTTGGGATGCAACTAGGTTTTGCAACATCCCTTCGACGTTTTGTTGGTTAGGACCGTTAGGTGGGGGCCATGAGAAATCATTGGAGGTGAATTCTTTGGTTTGTCCCCAGTAGAAGTCGGGCTTGCCTTTCCATGCCTCTCGGGTTTCATTGAAATTCCTAGGTCCGGGTATTGTAGGGAATCTTCCTCCCATTCCATTAATACGTGAGGATGCGTAGTCAACGAAAGCATGTTCAGGGGATCGAGTGCTAGTGCGCGTGTTATGAGGATCACAAAACGGATCACACGAGGAAGAAACTTTGTTCACATGGTGTGAAGATTTAGGATTTTCGTAGGAGCTCATGAGGAATCTAACTTGATCTTCAAGTTCGATCATCCTACGGTCGGAAGGGGGCAAGGAGATTGCCTTAACGGTTTTGGGCAGCTCATGGGGGTCATCCCAACTTTCGTTGTCATAGAGGGCGAGGTCCTCTGTTATACCCCATGATTCTTCTGCGGTGAGATCACTAAGTTTTCCACCGGCCGCTTGGTCAATGGATCGCTTAGTGGGGAAGTCGACATGATCATAAAAGATTTGGACTTGGAGCCAAAGATCAATGCCGTGATGAGGGACTTTATGAAGTAAGTCCTTGAATCGGGTCCATGCTTCGTAGAGAGATTCACCTTGACGTTGTTGGAACATCAAGATGTCATTCCTAAGCTTAGTAGTTCTCCCCGGTGGGAAAAATTGAGCAAGGAAGCGAGAGGTAAGATCATCCCAACTTGAGATGGAGCCGGCGGGAAGTCGCTCAAGCCAATTACTAGCTTGGTCCCGTAGAGAGAATTGGAAGAGACGCAGGCGCGTGGTCTCCCGAGTAGTAGCATCAAGGTCGATGGAATCGACAATTTTGAGGAAATCCCTCAGATGCTGATTTGGATCTTCGGAACGAAGTCCATGGAATGCACATCCGTTTTGCACCAACCGGATGGTGTCGGATCGCAGGGCCATATTTTGGGCTTGGTCGGGAAGCTCAATGGTGTTCCTATAGCCTAAGTGGCTTGGTCTCGAGTACTCACCAAGAGTACGGGCTCTTGGCGGGTCAATTGGTGGTGGGTTGATGAATGGTGGGTGGTTATCACCTTCCATGATGAAAAGTGATGGGATTACGAACAAAGGTCACGAAGAAGGGGGATAGACTAAGAGAAAGCTAAAAATGAGAAAAAAAATTTACTTGATAGGAATCAAGTAAAGAAACCTAAACGAGGTGGACTACTAACTAGCTATTCTACTCCCCGGCAGCGGCGCCAAAAACTTGATAACGCTACACGCGTCGTTCGGGGTCAAGGAAACTTCCTTTTCTTCGAGCAAGTTTTATAACACCCTAGGCAGTGAACCTAATCGTTGTAGTGTAGTAATTAGGGTAAGCCACGGGTATTGATATCGTTCTCTAGGGGAATAGGAATGCTAGTAAGAAGTTACTACACTAAGGTTAAGGTTGAGGAAGATTATTTTTTGTATTTTTATATTTTATGAAATGGAAAGGTACGAATCTCGGGTATTGGATCTGGGGGGTTGGTATTTCTACCGATTACTCTACTATTATCTAATTATCTAAACTAAGGTTGTGGGAGTCTATGTCTAATTAATGTGTGCTCGTATGATAGTTTAAAGATGTGTTTACTTAGATTGTACTACTCCTTAATTATCTCCTATTGATGGTTGGGTTGTCACGTCCTTATTCTTAGTTGCGTTGTGTGTCTAAAGTTGCAGGGTATGCGTTTCTCCCTAACTCTTTGAACTTACCAAAGGGTCTCGTCTACAAACCCACTAGGGATGATAAACTCTTACTCTAAGGCACTCTTTGGATGGTTTAGCTTACAACTACTCAGGTAATTATATTCTAAGGTTCACAAAGATGAATCAAGCATTAAGTAAACAACGAATGACCTATCGCATTACTAGATCATTAATCAACTAAGATAAGAAACAACCAATCAATATTCAATAATTAAGTTTCATACTTCCTAAGCAAACACACAAATAAATTAGCCGGACATGGAGAACATGCAAGCATACACACAAATAATCAAAGACATAATTGAATTAATGAAGTAAATACTTATCTTGATGTAAGATAGGGTTTAAAACCCTAAAATACTGTACAAGACACCTTAGGTTCAGTTTTAGGTTTTCACTCCAAAAGACTCTCTCTAAAACTGAAAAATTCGGATTCTATTTATAAGATTACATATGCGATGGCGTCACCTTATGTTTCGTGACGCCGTCGTGTCGCCGTCATTAGGGTTTCGTCTTGGCCGCGTTAACCTTGCGACGGCGTCACCTTATGTCCGTGACGCCGTCCTCTTCAGCTTCTGACGTCGTCTGGATTGCATCTAGGCCGTCTGAGTAGCGACGGCCTACTCTTTTACAACTGGACGTCGTCACTTGAAAATACGAGTTTTGGGTTCTGAACCGTCACAAAAATCCTCGGACGGCGTCGCAAATAGCACCTGACGCCGTCGCCTTTTATTTTCAGCAGCTGTGAGTGTCTCTATTTTGACTTTGGCCATTTTCTTCATATATTCGCGCCTTTTCGTCCAAATAAGTGCCATTCCAGCATTTTGCCTTCAAGAGACCTAAAAAGTGAAAAGGAACGATATTAAGCAATAACGGATACAAAAGTGATCAAATAAGGACTTAAACGACCCCTCAAAATGGTACCTTTTAAAACCTTATCAGATATCGTTCTCTAGGGGAATAGGAATGATAGTGAGAAATTACTACGCTAAGGTTGGGGTTGAGGAAGATTATTTTTTATCTTTTTATATTTTTTTTAAAAACTAAAGGTACGATCTCGGGGTATTGGATTTGGGGGGGTTGGTACTTCTATCGATTACTCTACTATTCTAATTATCTAATATAATGGGTAGTATATGTCTATTGATGTGTGCTCGTATGATGATTAAAAATGTGTCTACCTAGATACTATTACTCCCTAGTTATCTTTTATTGATGGTTGAATTGTCACGTCCTTATTCTTAACGCGTTGTGTTTTCTAAGGTCGTAGGGTGTGCTTTTATCTCTAACTCTTTGAGGCTACCTAAGGTTAATGACTACGAAATCTCTAGGATTCATAAACTTAACACTAAGGTTATCTTTGGATGTTTAGCCTACAATTCCACTAGTAACTATAAACTAATTTTCAACAAAGATTAATCAAGCATTAAAAACACAACGATGGCTTCATGCACTCCTAAGCCAATTACAATGAAGATAAGAGACAACCAATCAATATTCAATAACTAGGTTTCATAGATCTAAGCAAACACACAAGTAAATTAGCCGTACATGTTAAACATGCAAGCATACACACATTCAATCGAAGACATAATGAAATCAAGGGAATAAATAACTTATCTCGATGTAAAATAGGGTATTAGAACCCTAAAATACTGTCCAAGACGGACTACAATCGTTTTAGGTTTCTACTCCACAAGTCTACCTCCCAAAAAGTCTGAAAATCGAATTATATATATAGATTTACAACTGCAACGACGTCACCTTTTAATTGTGACGCCGTCAGATCGCCGCCATTAGGGTTTCATCTTGGCCAAGTCAACTTTGGGACGACGTCACGTTGTGGTTGTGACGCCGTCAGCCTTCATCTCTGACGTCATCTGAATCTGGATCTAGGGCGTCTGGGATGAAAAGTCTTCGTGACGCCCTACTCTTCAAAGCCTGACGCCGTTAGGTGTAAAATAACAACTTCACTCCTGAGTCGTCACAAATATAGGGATGGCGTCGCCCTTTGTGTGGGACGCCGTCAGGTGCATCTCCAGCAACTTGAGTGTCTTGATCTTGACTTTAGCCATTTTCTTCACATATTCACTCCTTTTCGTCCAAATAAGCATCATTCCAGTATTTTGCCTTCAATAGACCTAAAAAGTGAAAAGGAACGAAATTATGCAGTAACGGATATAAAAGTGGGCGATTAAGGGCTTAAATGACCCCTTAAAAGTCTACGTTTTAAATCCTTATCAAATATCCCTACACTTGGTATTTGCTTGTCCTCAAGCAAATGTGCTTTTGGCTAATTAATTTATAAGTTAGGGGGCATAAAGCAATGGTTTAACATCATTCAAAACAAGTATAAGCCCCGCAAAAGTCATAACAAGCACGGAAATGATATACTAGCACCTCACAAGTGGTGTTTGGATACTCTCATCTCTCGGGTGTATATACAATATATCAAATGGAAATGGAAGATAAACACTCATTAATCGGTCCTAGTACATAGATTACCATAGGCTTGAGACTAGATCAAACCTCCACCACTTTGGCGTAAGCACCTAGAAGTAACTATCTAAGAGGTCTTTTAAAGGGTTGTAACGTTAGGCTTACGGTTAGGGAAACAAAGGGTTTGGTTGGATAGGCGATTTAGTGATGGCAAGTCAAAAATCTTTATGTTACAAGATTGAGAAGAATGGCGTTGCTAAGCCAAGACTAGACTCTCTAAACTCTAGATAACTTGAAACAAACAAACATAAATATAAATATAGATGTAGGATGGTAGCCCGTATGTTTTTTTCATTTTTTTTTTTGCATACACTTTTACTCTACCATCCTCTACGATAACATCAAAATATAAGGGATTTATAGGCACATCCCTACACTTGAGTTTTTATTACTCTAACACTAATTTGACCCGAATTGAAAAGAACAAAACACGTGGAGTACATTATTACGTAAATAAAGAGAATTTGAATTTAACGTTCTTTCCCGTCACTCCATAAAATTTAACTTTACCCATGAGTCCCAATCATCCCAAAACTGTATACAAAAGATATGACTCAACTTATCAACCATGCAAGTAACTAGATAATTGAACTCAGGGTTTAGTATGATAACAATAATGCACTAAAACTGAGTGCATACAAGGTAGGCTAAGGCGATTTGGGTGTAAATTTTGGGGTGGATTGTAAACAATGCTCTTCATTGATATTCCGGAAAACTGAAACATCATGACAACCGCGAAAAAGATAGGCTCTGAGGGGTTAACTAGGGTTATCGTGTACTAAAGATGAGTACAACGCAAGGGTGTGGGGGAATTACTCAACCGTTGTGGAAGAAGTAATTATAATACGGGTATCAAACAAGGGTTATCCTAATGCCTCTTATCATTTAGTTATTCCTAACTACACAAGTGTAGTGTCACTAGCGATCTCGGGATGCATCACAAAACAAGTTTTAGAATCTATTATACTACCGGTACACTCTCGAAGCATTAAAGGTGAATGCTTTAATTCCTACAAATCTAGGGGCGAACCTCACATTTTTGGGGTGGAATTTGAGTGGTAAAGGGTTTTTGTGCTAGTCATATAACTTCCTATCCATGCGACGCTTTATTAAGACTAAAGACCCACTCCTACATGTCATGAAATTTTTTAAATTTTGTGCTAAAATTACCCTAACCGATATTTCTCATGGTTTATTATACAAATGAAATAGGACAAGACAAATAATCAAGGATAAGCATAGTTTCAAAGTTCCCGTTTTATTCTCCCTCCCTACACTTAAACTGAACATTGTCCCCAATGTTCCCCGAAAGTATCAAAGTTATGATAATAGAAGGTAATTAAAAGAGAAAGAAACTAATACTCCCCTGATTAGCTCGGTAGGATCCGTGTGAAGTAGTGGTTAAATTCTTCTCCAAGAAGAATGTATGCGTGAAAAGCTACATCCAATCTTATGTTTCTTCTTCTTGATAAATAAAACCTACAAACTTTAAGAAAATAAACGAAACCTTCGCGTAAAATCGGCGGTAAAACTATATATGACTCTACTAAACTAGGATATAATGCTTGTAGAATGGATGTTTGCAGATTTTCTGGAAAATTAAGACTTGAGAAATTCCAAAAATTTATAAGTAGCACAGAAAACGAGAGAAAGTTAGATAAGCTGTTTCTGCTCCTCCTGACGCCGTCAGGTAGCGATTCTGACGTCGTCAGGTTCATCTGACAGAAATTGGTCTGCTGCGTTTTTCTGGAAAAATTCTGGAAAAATCCTGACAGAAACCGGTCTGCAAAACATCCATTATGACTCGATACAAGCATTTGACTCTACCAAACACACATATATATCTTTTTTCAAGAACTGTAATTCTCATGTTTACGTTCTTTTAAAAACGTGTGTAATCTTCCGTACACTTATCCTTTTTGTAAAATACCTTTATATGTAATTAAGACGAGGTTAAAGACAAAATAAAGCATTTTCACAAATTCAAACATGAGAATAAACAATCAATGAAAAGATATATGACAAGCAAACAAGCAAACAATTAAGCATGGGTTGCCTCACACGAAGCGCTTTTCTTTATTTATGAGTCTTGTAGCTAGACTCGAAGTCGTTCCCCTACTTTCCCCTTATTTTAGAAGCCCATTCGATTTCCTTAACTCTTCTCTCATCACGAAATGGAAGATAAACACTCATTAACCGGTCCTAGTACATAGATTACCATAGGCTTGAGACTAGATCAAACCTCCACCGCTTTGGCGTAAGCACCTAGAAGTAACTATCTACGAGGTCTTTTAAAGGGTTGTAACGTTAGGCTTACGGTTAGGGAAACAAAGGGTTTGGTTGGATAGGCGATTTAGTGATGGCAAGTCAAAAATCTTTATGTTACAAGATTGAGAAGAATGGCGTTGCTAAGCCAAGACTAGACTCTCTAAACTCTAGATAACTTGAAACAAACAAACATAAATATAAATATAGATGTAGGATGGTAGCCCGTATGTTTTTTTCATTTTTTTTTGCATACACTTTTACTCTACCATCCTCTACGATAACATCAAAATATAAGGGATTTATAGGCACATCCCTACACTTGAGTTTTTATTACTCTAACACTAATTTGACCCGAATTGAAAAGAACAAAACACGTGGAGTACATTATTACGTAAATAAAGAGAATTTGAATTTAACGTTCTTTCCCGTCACTCCATAAAATTTAACTTTACCCATGAGTCCCAATCATCCCAAAACTGTATACAAAAGATATGACTCAACTTATCAACCATGCAAGTAACTAGATAATTGAACTAAGGGTTTAGTATGATAACAATAATGCACTAAAGGTGAGTGCATACAAGGTAGGCTAAGGCGATTTAGGTGTACATTTTGGGGTGGATTGTAAACAATGCTCTTCATTGATATTCCGGAAAACCGAAACATCATGAGAACCGCGAAAAAGATAGGCTCTGAGGGGTTAACTAGGGTTATCGTGTACTAAAGATGAGTACAACGCAAGGGTGTGGGAGAATTACTCAACCGTTGTGGAAGAAGTAATTATAATACGGGTATCAAACAAGGGTTATCCTAATGCCTCTTATCATTTAGTTATTCCTAACTACACAAGTGTAGTGTCACTAGCGATCTCGGGATGCATCACAAAACAAGTTTTAGAATCTATTATACTACCGGTACATTCTCGAAGCATTAAAGGTGAATTCTTTAATTCCTACAAATCTAGGGGCGAACCTCACATTTTTGGGGTGGAATTTGAGTGGTAAAGGGTTTTTGTGCTAGTCATATAACTTCCTATCCATGCAACGCTTTATTAAGACTAAAGACCCACTCCTACATGTCATGAAATTTTT
The DNA here is from genome assembly GCA_019973895.1 of Chrysanthemum seticuspe. Lineage (NCBI taxonomy): Eukaryota > Viridiplantae > Streptophyta > Magnoliopsida > Asterales > Asteraceae > Chrysanthemum > Chrysanthemum seticuspe. The sequence goes on along the minus strand of BPTQ01000006.1, from coordinate 278,703,825 downwards.
TAAATTTTGTGCTAAAATTACCCTAATCGATATTTCTCATGGTTTATTATACAAATGAAATAGGACAAGACAAATAATCAAGGATAAGCATAGTTTCAAAGTTCCCGTTTTATTCTCCCTCCCTACACTTAAACTGAACATTGTCCCCAATGTTCCCCGAAAGTATCAAAGTTATGATAATGGAAGGTAATTAAAAGAGAAAGAAACTAATACTCCCCTGATTAGCTCGGTAGGATCCGTGTGAAGTAGTGGTTAAATTATTCTCCAAAAAGAATGTATGCGTGAAAAGCTACATCCAATCTTATGTTTCTTCTTCTTGATAAATAAAACCTACAAACTTTAAGAAAATAGACGAAACCTTCGCGTAAAATCGGCGGTAAAACTATATATGACTCTACTAAACTAGGATATAATGCTTGTGGAATGGATGTTTGCAGATTTTCTGGAAAATTAAGACTTGAGAAATTCCAAAAATTTATAAGTAGCACAGAAAACGAGAGAAAGTTAGACACGCTGTTTCTGCTCCTCCTGACGCCGTCAGGTAGCGATTCTGATGTCGTCAGGTTCATCTGACAGAAATTGGTCTGCTGCGTTTTTCTGGAAAAATCCTGACAGAAACTGGTCTGCAAAACATCCATTATGACTCGATACAAGCATTTGACTCTACCAAACACACATATATATCTTTTTTCAAGAACTGTAATTCTCATGTTTACGTTCTTTTAAAAACGTGTGTAATCTTCCCTATACTTATCCTTTTTGTAAAATACCTTTATATGTAATTAAGACGAGGTTAAAGACAAAATAAAACATTTTCACAAATTCAAACATGAGAATAAACAATCAATGAAAAGATATATGACACACAAACAAGCAAACAAGCAAACAATTAAGCATGGGTTGCCTCACACGAAGCGCTTTTCTTTATTTATGAGTCTTGTAGCTAGACTAGAAGTCGTGCCCCTACTTTCCCCTTATTTTAGAAGCCCATTCGATTCCCTTAACTCTTCTCTCATCACGAATATATTCAGGGCCTAACTCTAGACAAGCGGTGTAGTAAACCTTGTTCTCCTAATCTACTTCAAAGGTCGGAATGTTGTCTACATCTAGATCATCAATACCCTCAAACTTCTTATTTTTGTAGGGCATTATATATTTAACACACTCAGTCCCGTTTGAGAACTTGGCTATTCCTTCCTCTTGATCATAAACCATCTTAGATTCCTCAATAAATGGTCTTCCAAGTATCACATCTCCTAAAAACCCATCAATGATGCCCTTAACATTTTCCAAGATCATGAAATCACACCTATATGTGAAGTTACCTACGAAGACATGCAATCCTTTAACCCTCCCAACATAGTTACTCACTTTCCTAGGGTAAAAGGGGTCCCTCATAGGTCCTAACTTTTCGCTCATGATCCAATTGTAATAGAGCCTAGACATTATGTTCATGGGTGGCGTATAGTCTATGTAAGTGTGATCCCTTTACGATTGATTGTCGCATATGATCTTTTTAAAAGAATCAAGTTGGCCCAGAAAGAAGCTTTGAAGGAGGAAAATTGGAGATGTGAAGGTATCACATCACATGTTTCACACCTTATTGATGATAGTCGAGGGATCAAGACAAGAAATTGGAGGATCTACATTCCTTTTTGAAGCGACATCAAGAAATTACTTCTGGAAGAAGCGGATAAGTCTAAATATTCTATTCACCCGGGGGCTACAAATGATTTGAAAAGAGGTAACTGGTGGCCATGTATGAAGAGAGACTGTGTCAAATGTGTAGAAAAGTGCTTGACCTGCCTAAGTTTAAAGTTGAGCACTGGAAGCCGTATGGTAAAGTTCAGCCTTTAGATATTCCGGTATGGAAGTGGGAGAAGATTACTATGGGTTTTGTTACTAAGTTTCCAAGGACGGCTAAGAAGCATGACGCGATTTGGGTTATAGTAGATCGTTTAACGAATGGTGCACATTTACTTTCAATTAAGGAAAATATGCTTGTTCACAAGTTAGCTAAGATTTATGTTAATGAGATAGTCGCATGTCACGGAGTGCCTGTTTCTATAGTTTTGGATCGAGATAGACGTTTCACTTCTAATTTCTAGCAATGCTTTCAAGAAGAGCTTGGTACAAAATTTGCATATGAGCACGGAATTCCATCCTCAAATTGACAAGCAGAGTGAGGACGATTCAGATCCTAGAAGATATCTTACGGGCCTGCGTAATTGATTTTGGAGGAAAATGGGACGACCACTTGCCTTTGGTGGAATTTGCCTACAATAATAGTTACCATTTTAGTATCAAGATGCCACCGTACGAAATTATGTTAGCAACTACTAAGAAGGTCAAAACAATCCGAGAAAGACTTAAGGCGGCACAAGATCAATGGAAAAGCTATGTTGATAATAGGATAAAGTCGGTCGAGTTTGAAGTTGGAGACTTTGTTATGTTGAAAGTCTCCCCATGGAAAGGAGTGTTGCTGTTCAAAAACAAAGGAAAGCTTGGTCTGGGATTTATAGAACCTTTCAAGATCTTGAACATGTTGGAGAAGTGGCTTACGTACTAGAACTACGCGAAGAAATGAGAGGCATCCACAATACTTTCCATGTATCATACCTAAGGAAGTGCTTAGAGGACGAGACTAGTGTGATTACCTTAGATGATGTCGAGATTGATCCAGAGTTGACTTCACAATAGGAACCGGAGGCCATATTAGGAAACAAATCAAGACAACTCCGGAATAAAGAAATACCGTTAGTAAAAGTTCAATGGGAGTATAGGAAGGGAACATGTATAAGATGGGAGCCCGAGGAGAAGACGAGGAATAAGTATCCTCGTTTATTCCAAGAATAGATTCCGGGGACGGAATCCTATTTAAGGGTGAGAGAATTACTACACCCGATTCCCGTTAGGTATTATTTATTATATAAGTATTAGCATTACAGTGTTTTAGAATATATTGTGTATGAAAATGGTTAAGTTGTAAGTTATAATTATTAAGTAATAAGTTATAGAAAGTTGTGTGGCTAAACTAGAAGAAATAAAGTATGAAGGACTAGTTTTACCAAGTGGACAAAATTAAAAGATAAGTATGTATAGTTAAGCCATTTTACAAGAATTGTCTAGGATTATAAAGGGTGTGTTTGTTTGTTCGGTTCCAGGAAAAACAAAAAGGAGGGAACAAGATACTTAGGTTATTTTGATACAATTGGTCAAGAAGAAGAATAGAAGACAAGTACAAAAGAGTGTTTAATCATAAACCCACTTCAAGTAAGTAATTTTCCTAATTCGAAATTAGGGTTCTTGAGGTAGGAATTGGTAGTAAGGTTAAAGGTTGATAATTTATTATGTTACTGTGAAACTGGATATTAGTTAGAGTTAATACCCTCATAGGAATCAAGAAAGGAGCAAGAGGAGAACTTGTATTAATTTCAAGTAGAACCTAAGTTGGTAAATTAAGGTAAGTACAATAGTAATGAACTTGTTATAGTAAAAATCATGATTTTGTGATGATTTGTATTGTTATAGTGATATGGAGCATGTTTTAGTTATCTTTGGATCCATTGCTTGATTATACGTATTTTAGCATGATCATATGCTTATGATGAGGTTGTTGGTTTCTTATAGTTTTGCTCCTTGATGAGTATGCAAATACTCATCATTTTTGTACCTTTTAGACTGCCAAAAACATCCAAAAGCACCCGTCAAAGCATCAAAATGATAAAAATATCACAAATAAGTGTTTTATGTGTTTCAAATGCAAAAATACCAAAAGCAGGTGAAAAACGTATCAAGTTTGCATAATTGGCAGTTTTAGTCCCCCAAGTTTCAAAAGTTGTCAAAACTAGTCCCTGGTAAATCAAAATAAAGCAAAATATCATTTAAGGTCCATGGGATTCAAAATTTGTCAAAACAAACCCTTCAAAGTTTAAAAATTACAAAATGACAACTTTAGTCCCTAAAGTTTAAAAATTGTCAAAAATAGTCCTTGGTGAATTTAAAAAGTGAAAATAATCAAAAGTAAACCTTGTACTATTCATAAATGGCATAATTGGTCCTTGTGTTAACCTTGGAAAAGTTACAATTTCAGCCCCTCAAGTTTTGCCAAATTACAAAAATGGTCCTTGTGTATTAAAACCAAACCGGACCCTTTTTGTTATTAACACAAACCCAAACCCAAACTGCTGGCCCAGTCATAAGCCCAACCCAATCCCCTTGAACCTTGACCCCTGACCCTTGAGCCAGTCCAAAGCCTTTTTGACCCTGCCAATATACCCCATTTGAACCCCCACCCTATTATTAATACCGGTCAAAAAGTCAAATCCCGCTCTCACTGTTCATCTCTTTCACACAAAGCCCGCCAAACCAGAAACCACTCTCCACCTTGCCTGGTTTTTCACCACCACCTTTCCACCTCATCACACCAGCTGTTTACCCACTCCCTTCCACCTCCACAAACACCCAAAGTGCATTAATTGCTTAAAACCTGCTCAAATGACTTTTGGCGCCAAAATGCCAAATGGACGATTATGATGAATTCAAAGGATCCAATGGTTGAAATGAAGTTGGAAACATTCAGAGATGTCGACAGAGTCTAAAAGATCAATATAAAGAAAGAGATGAAGCAATGTGGAATGTATCTAGTGTAATTTTTAATTTTCTTAGTCGTTTTAATTAATTTAAGCTTTCCAGTTTATGTCTTAGCTTTCAAGTACTTTATTTATCAATCTCAGTGTATTGTAAACCTTTTTAAATAAGCAATTTCAAGTTTCAGTTTCATTTTCAGTTTATGCAAATTTTCAAGCTTAAATTCTCATATTAGCTTAATGTTGTTATTAGTTGTTATTATGGACTGAATAAGCTCATATAAGCTCCTAGATAGCTTAATATAGCTATTAGAAACCTTAAAACTTTGTTTAGTATCAAAAAGCAAAAAATACCAAAAATACAAAAAAGTTAGTTATAAATAAAAAAATCAATGGAGAAGATGATCACAGTTAGAGCAGGGTAAATTTTGGATTGCCTTGGGTTTAGATGCTTCTTGGGAAGCTATAGGTTGTGTTCTCAGTTCTTGGTTCTCAGTTTTCATTTGGATTTCATTTTGTAAGCTTTTTGTTCCATTTTAGCATTTACTGTTTAAGTTATTTAATTGCTTAAAACCTTATGTTTTTATGTTTCAGTGGTATTGTTAAGTGATAATATAGATTAAAATAGGTTGCTTGTTCTTTGATATTGGTTAGTGCTTAAAATTTCATTTTCATAGTTGAAATTGCATATGGTTCATATATGTGTTTCATGCTTGAATTGCTGATCTTTTATGCTTCTATGGACTGATATAATCATAAAATAAAGTTTAGAATCAGTGTTGAGGTTCAAATCATTCATTTGTTTTGAAAATCACAAAATCAGTTGGTTAAAGGGATGTTTGGTATTGATGTTTAATCTGTGTTCTAGGGTGTTTGAGTGGTTGTTCTTGTTTGATGTATCACCCAATATGATCTATTAACTCAGAGAAACACTAAAAACCTGTCTTTGTTTACAAGAAAGTCAAAATTGATCTTTAATCTCATTTTAGCTTAACTGTTAAGATTGTAGCTTGCATAATCAATCAAATAGGTGTATACATAGTCCATATAGCTTATTCTAGTCTTAAAATAGCTTATTATTCCATTTTCAGTCAATTAGAAGTGATCAAAGTTCATAATAGTCAAACTTTAGTGTTTATCATAAAAAGTCAAATTGGTTCAAAACAGTTTTACATGAAACTTTGTAGATTTTTCATGTCTTCATATTTGATCAAAAGCTTTTGATATTATTGGTTTAACAAGTTAAGCTAGTCTGTTTTCTAAATCTGATTTTTGTGAAATTTTTCTAAAGCTCTTTAAGCTTCAAATCAGCTTTTCAAAACAGCTTATTTCCCCTGTGCCAGAGTAGTTAGTGTTATCTGCTTGATTTCACAAGCTCACACAGAGCTTATTAGTGGGACCCAGGCATTGAAACTTAGCTTTTTGGAAAGCCCATCTAGCTGTCTCAAAGTTCCAAAGCTTATTTTTCCTTTTCTAGCTTATTTAATAGGACTGCTACTAGCTTTTTGTTTGTCCCATTTCTTGTGTACACTGAATTCTCAGTGTAATACAAGCTTTTTCTCAAGCCTTTCATAAGCTCATTTGTGGTTCCCACAGTGTGACCTTGGACTTTTTGGAAAGCCCACCAACCCATCTTGCTACCTCAGTCCTTATTTTGAGCTTTTCAGCTTATTTCATAAGCTTAAATTGCTTGTATAAATGACTGCAGGCCTGTTTGGTTGAGAGGTTTAGTGAAAGTGCTTATTAGCTTATTAAAGCTTATCAGTGTGTTCCTTTGTGCTTTTTAGCTTAATTTAAGTACTTTTAGCTTATTTACATCTTATTTTACTTTTGGTTCCAACTGTGAAGCTTATTTCAAGCTTGTTTGAGCTTAAAAATCAAAATAAGCCAAAAGCTTAAACTGTTAAGCTCTTAAGCTTTTGTTTTGCTTATTTTCAAGTTCCAAAAAGTTTGCCTTTGTAAAAGTTGCATATAATCAGTAGTATAGTAGGTTTAAACAATAAAAATCATAAAAACATCAATTTTAAAAATAGTGATAGCGTTTATTTAATATAATTTAGCTTTTTAATTTTCTTTTCAGCTTATTATTAAGAACTTATCTGTTTTTATACTTTTCTTAAGTTTCTGTCATATTAAAGTATTTTTAGGAATTTTCTTAGTTTTTTCCTTTTTAATCTAGTATTTTTAACAATTAATAATAGTTTTAATAATTAATTAATATTAAAGTATTAAATAGTAATATTAATTTTTATTAAGTAAAACCATGTTTTTATATTTTTCCTAGCTTTGTTAACTTAATTAGAACCTATAAAAATTAATCTTATAATTTTTCCTTTTTATTTTCTAATTTTAATCCTTTAATTAGTTTAATTAGATTTAAATTATTAATTAAGTTTTTAATTTATAAAACCTTTGCTAAAAGACAAAAATATTTGTTTTTAATTTTTATAAATCTTTTAAGTTGTTCTAGATTTTTAGAAAATAAATTTGTAATTTTCTTAGTTAGTTTTGTATTATAAATCTTTTTAGAATAATTAAGCTAAATTTTAAATAAGTTTAAAATAGTTTTAATAAATTAATTAATATTAAATTAATATAATATTAGTAAAATATTTTCTTTTTAGATTTTAATTTTCTTTAAGTATAAAAAGTTTTAAAATTTCATTTTATACCCTTTAGTTTTAAACTTGTCATTTTAAGTCCCTGTAGTTTTTAAATTTACATTTTTATACACGTTTGTTTAATCTGATTGTTGTGCTTTATAGTTCTGTATCCAAATACAATTCCAAACAATCAGTAGTGTAATTTTCAACCAAAATCCTTACAGATCGTTATCCTTAGTGATCATTCTACGTCTGAACGTTTTCAAACACCATTCAACCTCCGTGGGACTTAACAACCTGGGAATCCACTAAATTCCAAGGGAAATTGTATTGAGTCCATAATAGTTGACTTTTGTTGACTAAAACCTTTGGTCAATATTTCTTGACTGTTTTGGAAGCGATCAAATTTTGGCGTCGCTGCCGGGGAGGCTTTAGCGTGTTTTAAACATATTCAGACCCATACTTGCACATATACCACCTTTTGTAAACAGTTTTTTGTAAAGTTATCAAAATCAAAAAGTTCATTAACACTTTTCCTAAAGTGTTAACAACACCAAAAAAAATATATAACAACAAAACAATCGTAACGTTTTCTATTCTGTATTTTCTTTAAGGTGATTCTTAAAGAGGTACAATTTGGTTAAACGAGACGATACCAAAAATATTGTCCAAAAGTATTTAAACCCTTAGCACAAATCCATACCTACGTCTTTTTAGTGGTACTTAATAAATACATAAAAATCAACAACCGCAAACCAAGGCAGAACACCTACCAACTGGGGGTGTGAACATTAATAAGTTCCCAATCTTAAAGATCAAAACTTGCCTTTGTGTCCTTGTGATTTGGTGTACCTTTTTCAAAGAAGCCATTTCATTTGTGATTATTGGTTTAAGTTCACTTGTCGTTTTGCCTCGCATTTGTTTTTGAAAACTGATTTTTATACTTAGTGCATGCGCACTCGTTCTTCCAGCTCCACAAGTCCACTTTCAGAGCTTGCAAGTATTCCGCGTAGACGTAGAGGACGTTCTGCTCCTTCAGCCGTGACTGAGGAACGTCTAGCACCACCACCCCCTGTCGTAATGGCAGAAGATAAGCCGATGAATGAGCTTCTCCAAGCACCCATCGATGGTTACGGAGATGCCATTGTTGTCCCAGCCATCGTGGCTGATACTTTCGAGCTCAAAACCGGGTTGCTTAATCTTGTAACCCAAAGCCAATTTTATGGTTTTGAGCGGGACGACCCTCATGCACATATTCGATGGTTCAACAAGATTGCATCGACCATCAAATACAAGAATGTCCCACATGAAGCAATTAAGCTTCTTCTGTTCCCATTCTCTTTTGAGGGACAAGCCCGGAATTGGCTTGAGAAACAACCCCCTCGTTCCATTGAGACATGGGAGGATTTAGTCACTAAGTTTGTTAACGAATTCTATCCTCCATCCTGAACTACAAGTCTTAAGAATGAGATAATGAAATTCACTCAAAGATTTGATGAATCATTCGGTGAGGCATGGGATCGTTACAAAGAGTTGCTCCGGAAGTGTCCGCATCATGGTTTTACCGAGTTAATGCAAATGGATACTTTCTACAATGGTCTGAGCCAAACTGACCAAGACTCTTTAAATGCCTCCGCGGGAGGTAATTTCCTGAGCAAGACCACAAAAGAATCCTTGCAAATCATAGAAAACAAGTCCCAGGTCTGCCCTGTACGAACAAAGACATATCAGTCTCAGTCTAATGCAGGACCTTCTACTTCATCTCACGTGAGTACGTCTAGCACCGATGCTAAGATTGACAAACTCACGGATGCTATTCAGGCTTTGGTTCTTGCTAACCAAAAGAAAGTCACTTTCACACAGACACCATCACATGGTGAAGTAAAGAAAGTTGAGGTCTGTGTCACTTGTGGTGGCCCTCATGCATACTACAACTGTACTGCCACAGATGGTAGTCCGTTTGAAGCCAATGCTATAGCCGGTACTTCACATCAGGGAGGTAATCAATACCGTCCTCAAAATGAACCAAACTACCGTGCTAATACTTATCAGGGACCACCCGGTTTTAACCAGAATCATAACATGCAAAACCGGAATCAGAACCAACCTAGAATGAACCAAGGTTATCAAAACCAAGGTAGTTTCTATCCCGGACCAAATCAAGGTTTCCAACATCAAGGAAATTTTAATCAAAACAATTTCAATCGAGGGAATCAATTTCATGGGAATATGAATCCTAACCAAGGAAATTTTCAAAATCAAGGCCCTAATCCGAACAATAGAGGCCAGAATTTTCCTAATCAAACTCACGCCATTGTTCCAACTGGACCATCATCTGATGAGCTATTGAAGCAATTCATGAAATCCCAAGATGAAATGAACAGGTTGTTGGTTAGCCAGATTTCTGACATTAAGAAGTCTTTAAATGATCAACCCTCGGGCTCAGGAAAACTTCCGAGCAACACGATCGCTAACCCGAGGGGCGATGCAAAGGCGATCACAACCAGAAGTGGTGTATCATACGAAGGACCCATTGTTCCTCCTACCTCCTCTTCTTCTTCTCCTAAGGTAGTGGAACGTGAACATGAGGCGACAAAAGACAAGGAACTTCCTACTAATAACGGAGGTACCAACGATGTCCATCCTCAAGTTGTCCCGAAACCCAAATCCAATCCAGGAGTTGTTTTTGAACCTCCAGTAGCTCCCGTTGAAAACCCCAAATCCAAATCTTCTATTCCTTACCCATCACGTTTGAATGAGCAAAAGCTCCGCGAAAAAGCCAGTCATCAAATGGACAAATTTTTTCAAATTTTCCAAGAACTACATTTTGACATAAGCTTTGCGGATGCTATCATGCTGATGCCCAAGTTTGCATCAACTCTCAAACACATGTTAAGCAACAAGGAAAAACTGTTTGAAATGGCTAAAACTCCTCTGAACGAGAACTGCTCAGCAGTTCTGTTAAAGAAGCTTCCCGAGAAGCTTGGAGATCCTGGAAAATTTCTCTTACCTTGTGTATTTCCAGGGATGGTTGAATGCTTTGCCTTAGCCGATCTTGGTGCAAGCATTAACCTGATGCCTCATTCAGTATGGAAGAAACTTTCTCTTCCAGACCTTACTCCTACCTGCATGACTCTTGAGCTTGCAGATCGTACAATATCCCGTCCACTTGGCATTGCCGAGGATGTATTCGTGAAAGTAGGAAAGTTCCATTTTCCAGTTGACTTTGTGGTTGTTGACTTCGATGCCGATCATCGGGTTCCCCTCATTGTTGGACGAGGATTCCTGAGAACGGGCCGTGCTCTCATTGATGTATTTGAGCAAGAAATCACATTACGTGTGGGTAATGAAGCTGTCACCTTTAACCTTGATCAAACTTCGAGGTACTCTGCAAACTATGATTCTGAGTCGGTTAACCGAATAGATATCATTGATGTTGCTTCTGAAGAGTACTCTCAAGAAGTTCTCGGTTATGTTCATAATTCTTCGAGTGATAATCTCACTCATTCATCTCAACCCATCATTGCCAATTCTACTCCTTCTCTCACTCCGTTTGAGGAAAGTGACTTCATCTTGGAAGAGATTGAAGCATACTTGTCTAGTGATTCAGTTTCATGGGAAATTGATCACGCTCCAATTGACATCGAGGGAGATATTCTTCTCATCGAGAAGATGCTCAATGATGATCCTTCATCAATCCCTCCTCAAGAACTTCATAAAGAGGAAATCAAATCGATTGAAAAATCTAATGATCCTCCCGAAGTCGAACTTAAGGACTTACCACCTCATCTCGAGTATGCATTTCTTGAGGGTGATGATAAATTACCCGTCATTATTGCTCGAGATTTGAATAAAGATGAAAAATCTGCTCTCATAAAGGTCTTAAAGTCACACAAGCAAGCAATTGCTTGGAAACTCTCCGACATTAAGGGTATCAACCCTGAGTTTTGTACTCACAAAATCTTGATGGAGGATGACTTCAAACCAGCAGTTCAACATCAGAGAAGGGTGAATCCTAAGATTCATGAGGTTATTAAACAGGAGGTTCTCAAACTTCTTGATGCCGGTTTAATTTACCCGATCTCAGATAGTCCTTGGGTTAGCCCAATTCACTATGTTCCTAAAAAGGGTGGCATTACTGTTGTCACAAATGAAGAAAATGAGTTAATTCCAACTCGATTGGTTACGGGATGGCGTGTTTGCATTGACTATCGTAAGTTGAATGACGCCACCCGAAAAGACCGTTTTCCCCTACCCTTCATGGACCAAATGCTTGAGAGATTAGCAGGGAACGAATACTATTGTTTCTTAGATGGTTTCTCGGGTTATTTTCAGATCCCCATTGATCCACAGGATCAAGAAAAGACCACATTCACCTGCCCATACGGAACTTTTGCCTACATACGTATGCCTTTTGGCCTATGTAACGCTCCTGGCACGTTCCAACGATGTATGATGGCAATTTTCCATGACATGATCGGGGAAACAATGGAGGTGTTTATGGATGACTTCTCGGTCATTGGGGACTCGTTTCAAACATGTATCTCTCATTTAGATAAAATGCTAAAACGGTGTGAAGACACCAATCTTTGTCTAAATTGGGAGAAGAGCCATTTTATGGTCAAGGAAGGGATTGTCCTAGGCCATAAGATTTCAAAAAACGGGATTGAGGTCGATAGAGCAAAAGTCGATGTTATTGCTAAATTGCCTCATCCTACTACCGTCAAAGGTATTAGGAGTTTTTTAGGTCATGCCGGTTTTTATCGCATATTCATACAAGATTTTTCTAAAATCGCTCGGCCTATGACTCATCTCCTTGAGAAGGATGCTCCTTTTATCTTCTCACCTGAGTGCATCTAAGCTTTTGAAACATTAAAGAAAAAGCTTACTGAAGCACCCATTCTCGTTGCCCCTGACTGGGATTTACCCTTTGAACTCATGTACGATGCAAGTGATTTTGCTATCGGTGCAGTCCTGGGGCAACGTAAAACCAAGCATTTTCAGCCTATCCACTACGCGAGTAAGACTATGACTGAAGCTCAAACCCATTACACCACTACAGAAAAAGAGCTACTAGCCGTGGTGTATGCGTTTGAGAAGTTTAGGCCATACCTAATCTTGACCAAATGCGTGGTGTATACGGATCACTCGGCTCTAAAATATCTCTTTGCAAAACAAGATGCAAAGCCGAGATTGCTCCGTTGGGTTCTCCTCCTGCAAGAATTTGATATCATTATACGTGATAAAAAAGGAGCTGAGAACCTGGCTGCTGATCATCTGTCCCGTCTAGAAAACCCTCACCAGGATGTGTTCGAGAAAAAGGAAATAAATGAAACATTTCCTCTCAAAACGCTCAATGTGGTTTCTTTTCGTGGAGACTCCTCTACCCCATGGTTTGCTGACTTTGCAAATTACCATGCGGGTAACTTTGTGGTGAAAGGGATGTCGTCCCAACAGAAAAACAAATTCTTTAAAGATGTAAAACATTACTTCTGGGACGACCCCTACTTATTCAAAATTTGCGCGGATCAAATCATCAGGCGGTGTGTTTATGGACAGGAAGCTATGGACATGCTCAAAGCTTGCCATGCTGGACCCACTGGGGGCCATCATAGTCCAAACTACACTGCCAAGAAGGTGTTTGATTCCGGATTTTATTGGCCCACGATTTACAAGGATGCCCACGAATTTGTCAAAACCTGTGACGCTTGTCAACGTCACGGAAATATCTCTCAAAGAAATGAAATGCCGCAAAACGCCATTCAAGTGTGTGAGATTTTTTACATCTGGGGCATTGACTTTATTGGGCCATTTCCATCATCTCGAGGAAACAAATACATACTCGTGGCCGTTGACTATTTGTCAAAATGGGTTGAAGCAAAAGCTTTGCCTACCAACGATGCCCGAGTTGTTGTGAAATTCTTAAAATCTCTTTTTGCTAGGTTTGGAACTCCATGAGCTATAATTAGTGATCGTGGTACGCATTTCTGCAATGACCAATTTGATCGAATCATGCAAAAGTATGGTGTAACCCACCGTCTCTCTACTGCGTACCACCCCCAAACAAGCGGGCAAGTGGAAGTTTCCAACCGAGGGATTAAAAGAATTCTGGAGAGGACAGTAGGCGAAAACCGTGCCTCTTGGTCGGATAAGCTAGATGACGCACTCTGGGACTTCCGTACAGCTTATAAAACACCAATCGGGTGTACGCCCTACAAGCTAGTGTATGGAAAGGCATGTCATCTGCCGATTGAGCTTGAGCACAAAGCATACTGGGCATTGAAACATGCCAACTTCGATATTCTGACAGCTGGTGATCACAGAAAAGTTCAAATGAATGAATTAAATGAACTCCGTGATCAAGCATACGAGAACTCTTTGATCTACAAAGAAAAGACAAAGAAGATTCATGACTCCAAAATCAAGAACCGCGTTTTCAACGTCGGTGATCGAGTTCTTCTTTTCAATTCAAGATTGAAGATTTTCTCAGGAAAACTAAAATCCCGCTGGTCTGGACCATTCACCATCACCAAAGTATTTCCTTATGGAACCATTGAGTTATCTCAGCCCGATGGTCCAAATTTTAAAGTGAATGGTCATCGATTGAAACACTATTTTGGAGAGGACATTCCACTTGTGGTTGTCCCTGATCTACAAACTTTCCCCATGAACCAATGAATGCGGGGATCGAGTCAAGCTAACGACTCGGTAATAAAAAAAAACAGTAGCACACCATATGGGTTTTCACCCATATTTCTGACTTCTTTCTACTTTCTACCACCCTGGTGTGGGGGAGTTGCCCCCTGCTGTTGTATATCAGTTTCAAAAAAAAAAAAAAAAAAAAAAAAAAAAAAAAAAAAGTGTATATATCAAAAATAAAATAATGGCCGTAATATTTCCCTTTTACGTTCTATGTTTCGGCATAACAACCGGTACTTTGAATATTGAGGGCAATATTCATTTCTAGTGTGGGGGGGAATTCTCACAAATTTTATCATATAATTATACCACCCAATTCCCCCATTTTTGGCCAAAATTTTTTTTTTGGAGTAAGTGTTTTGCACTTACTCAGCTTACGGTTATCAGTCCGCCATGTCTAATAAACAAAAGGATTGGCTAATCCAGGAGCAAACGGCTCTTGGTAAAGATATCTCAAATCCGTTGACGGCTTGCAATTTGCCCAAAATTGTATGGTGTTCAGCTCACCATATCTTTAATTAGTGAAGAGTTGGCTAGCCCGCAAGTTTATGGCTTGTGGTAAAGGCAGTTGGAAAACCATAATTGGTAATCGACTCACCAAAGATATTTTATCTAAGAGTTGGCTAGTCTAGAAGCAAACGGCTTCTAGTAAAGACAAATCAAATCCGTTTACAGCTGGTGATTTGCTCAAAATTATTTGGTTATCATTGTACCAAGATTCTTACTTGAACTGAAACAATTGGCTACTCCAGAAGTAATGGCTTTTGGTAAAGAGATGAAATCCATTAATTTTTCTCAAAAGATTGCTAGGGACTAGCAATATCTTAGTATGGGGGATTGATGAGTATGCAAATACTCATCATTTTTGTACCTTTTAGACTGCCAAAAACATCCAAAAACACCCGTCAAAGCATCAAAATGATAAAAATATCACAAATAAGTGTTTTATGTGTTTCAAATGCAAAAATACCAAAAGCAGGTGAAAAACGTATCAAGTTTGCATAATTGGCAGTTTTAGTCCCCCAAGTTTCAAAAGTTGTCAAAACTAGTCCCTGGTAAATCAAAATAAAGCAAAATATCATTTAAGGTCCATGGGATTCAAAATTTGTCAAAACAAACCCTTCAAAGTTTAAAAATTATAAAATGACAACTTTAGTCCCTAAAGTTTAAAAATTGTCAAAAATAATCCTTGGTGAATTTAAAAAGTGAAAATAATCAAAAGTAAACCTTGTACTATTCATAAATGGCATAATTGGTCCTTGTGTTAACCTTGGAAAAGTTACAATTTCAGCCCCTCAAGTTTTGCCAAATTACAAAAATGGTCCTTGTGTATTAAAACCAAACCGGACCCTTTTTGTTATTAACACAAACCCAAACCCAAACTGCTGGCCCAGTCATAAGCCCAACCCAATCCCCTTGAACCTTGAACCTTGACCCCTGACCCTTGAGCCAGTCCAAAACCTTTTTGACCCTGCCAATATACCCCATTTGAACCCCCACCCTATTATTAATACCGGTCAAAAAGTCAAATCCCGCTCTCACTGTTCATCTCTTTCACACAAAGCCCGCCAAACCAAAAACCACTCTCCACCTTGCCTGGTTTTTCACCACCACCTTTCCACCTCATCACACCAGCTGTTTACCCACTCCCTTCCACCTCCACAAACACCCAAAGTGCATTAATTGCTTAAAACCTGCTCAAATGACTTTTGGCGCCAAAATGCCAAATGGACGATTATGATGAATTCAAAGGATCCAATGGTTGAAATGAAGTGGGAAACATTCAAAGATGTCGACAGAGTCTAAAAGATCAATATAAAGAAAGAGATGAAGCAATGTGGAATGTATCTAGTGTAATTTTTAATTTTCTTAGTCGTTTTAATTAATTTAAGCTTTCCAGTTTATGTCTTAGCTTTCAAGTACTGTATTTATCAATCTCAGTGTATTGTAAACCTTTTTAAATAAGCAATTTCAAGTTTCAGTTTCATTTTCAGTTTATGCAAATTTTCAAGCTTAAATTCTCATATTAGCTTAATGTTGTTATTAGTTGTTATTATGGACTGAATAAGCTCATATAAGCTCCTAGATAGCTTAATATAGCTATTAGAAACCTTAAAACTTTGTTTAGTATCAAAAAGCAAAAAATACCAAAAATACAAAAAAATTAGTTATAAATAAAAAAATCAATGGAGACGATGATCACAGCTAGAGCAGGGTAAATTTTGGATTGCCTTGGGTTTAGATGCTTCTTGGGAAGCTATAGGTTGTGTTCTCAGTTCTTGGTTCTCAGTTTTCATTTGGATTTCATTTTGTAAGCTTTTTGTTCCATTTTAGCATTTACTGTTTAAGTTATTTAATTGCTTAAAACCTTATGTTTTTATGTTTCAGTGGTATTGTTAAGTGATAATATAGATTAAAATAGGTTGCTTGTTCTTTGATATTGGTTAGTGCTTAAAATTTCATTTTCACAGTTGAAATTGCATATGGTTCATATCTGTGTTTCATGCTTGAATTGCTGATCTTTTATGCTTCTATGGACTGATATAATCATAAAATAAAGTTTAGAATCAGTGTTGAGGTTCAAATCATTTATTTGTTTTGAAAATCACAAAATCAGTTGGTTAAAGGGATGTTTGGTATTGATGTTTAATCTGTGTTCTAGGGTGTTTGAGTGGTTGTTCTTGTTTGATGTATCACCCAATATGATCTATTAACTCAGAGAAACACTAAAAACCTGTCTTTGTTTACAAGAAAGTCAAAATTTATCTTTAATCTCATTTCAGCTTAACTGTTAAGATTGTAGCTTGCATAATCAATCAAATAGGTGTATACATAGTCCATATAGCTTATTCTAGTCTTAAAATAGCTTATTATTCCATTTTCAATCAATTAGAAGTGATCAAAGTTCATAATAGTCAAACTTTAGTGTTTATCATAAAAAGTCAAATTGGTTCAAAACAGTTTTACATGAAACTTTGTAGATTTTTCATGTCTTCATATTTGATCAAAAGCTTTTGATATTATGGGTTTAACAAGTTAAGCTGGTCTGTTTTCTAAATCTGATTTTTGTGAAATTTTTCTAAAGCTCTTTAAGCTTCAAATCAGCTTTTCAAAACAGCTTATTTCCCCTGTGCCAGAGTAGTTAGTGTTATCTGCTTGATTTCACAAGCTCACACAGAGCTTATTAGTGGGACCCAGGCATTGAAACTTAGCTTTTTGGAAAGCCCATCTAGCTGTCTCAAAGTTCCAAAGCTTATTTTTCCTTTTCTAGCTTATTTAATAGGACTGCTACTAGCTTTTTGTTTGTCCCATTTCTTGTGTACACTGAATTCTCAGTGTAATACAAGCTTTTTCTCAAGCCTTTCATAAGCTCATATGTGGTTCCCACAGTGTGAGCTTGGACTTTTTGGAAAGCCCACCAACCCATCTTGCTACCTCAGTCCTTATTTTGAGCTTTTCAGCTTATTTCATAAGCTTAAATTGCTTGTATAAATGACTGCAGGCCTGTTTGGTTGAGAGGTTTAGTGAAAGTGCTTATTAGCTTATTAAAGCTTATCAAAGCTTATCAGTGTGTTTCTTTGTGCTTTTTAGCTTAATTTAAGTACTTTTAGCTTATTTACATCTTATTTTACTTTTGGTTCCAACTGTGAAGCTTATTTCAAGCTTGTTTGAGCTTAAAAATCAAAATAAGCCAAAAGCTTAAACTGTTAAGCTCTTAAGCTTTTGTTTTGCTTATTTTCAAGTTCCAAAAAGTTTGCCTTTGTAAAAGTTGCATATAATCAGTAGTATAGTAGGTTTAAACAATAAAAATCATAAAAACATCAATTTTAAAAATAGTGATAGCGTTTATTTAATATAATTTAGCTTTTTAATTTTCTTTTCAGCTTATTATTAAGCACTTATCTGTTTTTATACTTTTCTTAAGTTTCTGTCATATTAAAGTATTTTTAGGAATTTTCTTAGTTTTTTCCTTTTTAATCTAGTATTTTTAATAATTAATAATAGTTTTAATAATTAATTAATATTAAAGTATTAAATAGTAATATTAATTTTTATTAAGTAAAACCATGTTTTTATATCTTTCCTAGCTTTTTTAACTTAATTAGAACCTATAAAAATTAATCTTATAATTTTTCCTTTTTATTTTCTAATTTTAATCCTTTAATTAGTTTAATTAGATTTAAATTATTAATTAAGTTTTTAATTTATAAAACCTTTGCTAAAAGACAAAAATATTTGTTTTTAATTTTTATAAATCTTTTAAGTTGTTCTAGATTTTTAGAAAATAAATTTGTAATTTTCTTAGTTAGTTTTGTATTATAAATCTTTTTAGAATAATTAAGCTAAATTTTAAATAAGTTTAAAATAGTTTTAATAAATTAATTAATATTAAATTAATATAATATTAGTAAAATATTTTCTTTTTAGATTTTAATTTTCTTTAAGTATAAAAAGTTTTAAAATTTTCATTTTATACCCTTTAGTTTTAAACTTGTCATTTTAAGTCCCTGTAGTTTTTAAATTTACATTTTTATACACGTTTGTTTAATCTGATTGTTGTGCTTTATAGTTCTGTATCCAAATACAATTCCAAACAATCAGTAGTGTAATTTTCAACCAAAATCCTTACAGATCATTATCCTTAGTGATCATTCTACGTCTGAACGTTTTCAAACACCATTCAACCTCCGTGGGACTTAACGACCTGGGAATCCACTAAATTCCAAGGGAAATTGTATTGAGTCCATAATAGTTGACTTTTGTTGACTAAAACCTTTGGTCAATATTTCTTGACTGTTTTGGAAGCGATCACTCCTAAATCGTTGTTAAAGTTATTTTTCTTGCTATTTACTTACTAAGCATTTGCTTACGGTTATAGTTTATTATGTTGTTACAGGTACCGGTGAGTCTAGCCGAGGTAAGGAGAAGGCGTAGTTGGAGTGCATAGAAGTTAGTCTCGAATTGGTAAGTAGAAGACCTCTCTTTTGGACAAAGTATTGAATTTGGAAGCCCAAATTGTTTATTTTTGAAAAAAAATTATAGAGTCGTTTTGGGGGCGTAACAGGTTTAGTTCGTTACAGTTTCCTAAAGTATATATAAAGAACCTAAGGGTTTCATCAACTATTTATAAGTGTAAAACAAACTTGCGGGTTAAACCATCTGACTAGTTTCTAATTTTACTTAAAATTTGACTTAAACCCATTTGACCCAATACCTCACATGCCGGTGTCGGGTTTTCCCCCCTCTATATTATCAAGAAACCATGTTGACACATTTATACAACATGATCAACTGAATATACAGGACCAATTCCTAATAGATGAGAAGCATAAATATATTGTATTTGTTTGAACTATTAAGTTTCATCTAAGAATTTTGGGTTATCCTTGATTGAAGTACATGATTCTAACGTCATAATAATCTCTAGTCAAGTTTCTTTCAATTAAAACAAGGTCACTAGAGAAAATAGGAGAAAGAAAACAATCAAGGAGGATTGAAGATGACATTTCACTTCAAAACCATCAATTTGTCTTAAGATTTTCAAATTAGAAGTTTGTAATAATAAGAGTAAATTACATAAATGGTCCCTATGGTTTGTCAAAAGTTTCATCTACCGTCCCTCTAACTTAAAAGTTGCATGAATGGTCCCTCTCGAGGCAAAAGAATAACATGAATGGTCATTTTGTTAACGGGTGTTAAGTTTATTCCGTTATAATTTACACTTTAGCCCCTGTTGGTTAACGGCTGTTGCATCGTTTATCCTTTATTGTAACGTCTGTTTATAATTCAAAGTTTTCGACTTTAGCTTCGTTTTTTTATCCGTTTTCGTCCGTTTTTATACGTTTTCATCCATTTCTATATGTTTTTTTTTTCGTTTTCATCCGTTTGTATACATGTCTCTTACGTTTTCATCCACTTTTATACGATTTCATCCATTTTTATACGTTTTCTTACGTGTTTACCCGTTTTATATGTTTTCGTCCGTTTTTCTTACGTTTTTGTCCGTTTTTATACGTTTTCGTCTGTTTTTATACGCTTTTTTTTACGTTTACATAGGTTTTATCCGTTTTCATATGTTTTTGACTGTTTTCATTCGTTTATATACGTTTCCATCCGTTTTTATACGTTTTCATCCATTCTCATCCGTTTTTATATGTTTTCGTCAGTTTTTTTACGTTTTGATATGTTTTTACCCGTTTTCATCCGTTTTTATACGTTTTCATCCGGTTTTTACGTTTTTTTTCCATCTTCGTCCATTTTTATATGTTTTCGTCATTTTTTTTACGTTTTGACATGTTTTTATCCATTTTTATATGTTTTTCTTAGGTTTTCATACATTCTTATCCGTTTTATGTTTTCGTCTGTTTTTCTTACGTTTTTTCTGTTTTAATATGCTTTCGTCCATTTTTATATGCTTTTTTTACGTTTTCATAGGTTTTTATCCATTTTCATATGTTTTTTAACCGTTTTCATTCGTTTCTATACGTTTTTATATATTTTCTTAAGTTTTATCCTTTTTCATTCATTTTTATTTGTTTTCGTCCATTTTTTATGTATTAAATGGAGGAAAACTTGTAAAAACGGATGAAAACATATCAAAACGTAAAAAAACTGATGGAAACATATAAAAACGGATGAGAATGGATTAAAACGTAAGAAAACGTACAAAAACGGATGAAAATGTATAGAAACGAATGAAAACGGTCAAAAACATATGAAAACGAGTAAAAACCTAAGAAAACGTTAAAAAAAACATACAAAAACGGACGAAAACGTATTAAAACAGAAGAAAAAAACGTAATAAAAATAGACGAAAACATATAAAACAGATAAACACTTAAGAAAATGTATAAAACGGATGAAAACGTAAAAAACGGATAAAATATATCAAAACATAAAAAATACTGACAAAAACATATAAAATGGATAAAAAAACGTGATAAAACATATAAAAACGGATGATAACGTATAAAAACATAAGAAAAATGTATAAAAACGGACGAAAAGAATAAAAACTTAAGAAAACGTTTAAAAATGGATGAAAACGTATAAAAAAGGACGAAAACAAACGGATGAAAACGTATAAAAACGGACAAAAATGTATAAAAACGGATGAAATCGTATAAAAGCGGATGAAAACGTAAGAAAAATGTATAAAAATGGACAAAAATGTATAAAAGCGGATGAAAACGTATAAAAACGGATAAAAAACCGAAGCTAAATTCGAAAAGTTTAAGTTATAAACGGCCGTTACAATAAAGGATCGACGATGCAACAACCATTAACCAACAAGGGCTAAAGTGTAAATTATAACGGAATATACTTAACACCCGTTAACAAAAGGACCATTCATGTTATTCTTTTGCCTCGAGAGGGACCATTCATGCAACTTTTAAGTTTGAGGGACGGTAGGTGAAACTTTTGACAAACCACAGGGACCATTTATGTAATTTACTCTAATAATAATGTCACTAGATTCACTAGTTTTTTTTTTTTTTTTTTTTTTTTTTTTTTGGTGAAAAGGTGAAATATATTACTCCACAAACAATATGTACAAGAATACACTAGCAACGTTTGAGGTGATGGACATGCCCCAAACACCCTCCAAAAGAGCAGCAACCGAAATAAAGAAGAAAACATTCAACTCTATACATTTAACTACTATTCTACACCATATATATCCCAACTCAAAAGATGTATCAGTCACCTGAATTACCAATGTGCAGCTACCACCACACATGGCAACAAGATGTTGACTACCGAGGCATCATCAATAGTGTAGGGTCACTTAGAGCTTGTTCAACCAAACAATGGCTACTTTTCCAATTCACATTCTAAACCAATTATAAGTGCAACTTACATCCTCGCAATAATAACTGGCATACATGTAAACTCTATTGAGAGCTTTGGGTCAGGCCTCGTTGACCCAAAACACTTATCGTTCACAGAGACTTTATGAATAAGTGGTGTGCCAAATATTAATGGAATAATAGTATAGCTTTTAGAATCAAAAGATCACGGTGGTTGTTTGCATTGACAACCCACATTCGGCAAATTTTGACCTATTTTCTCCATTTGACTATTATCTTATTATTAAATGTCTTGATCCAACATTCCAAAACCATATGACCAAATAACGCATAACTTTATTTCTAATCCGTGACTTTTTTAATTTGACCTAGAATCTTCATGGCTACATGCCTCTATTAATATCACAAGAGATATTCAAAAAGAGACTAGGATCCTTTGTATCTTTTATAATCTACAAGATAATCTTGTCATGTATGTGTGTAAATATACATATACAAACATAGCTACAATATTGGCTATTTGGACTCCAGTATATCCATATATGACAACAAAATACTGAAAATAATCAATATCCAAGATGTACATACCTCAAATCCAATTTAATCACATATTTACTTCCGATGGTGCATTGAGGGTGGTGACTAAATATTAACATCTGCAAGATGATATAAATTCCCAAGTGAATAGAAGGCCAACACTAACAACCCCGCACAACATATCTTTAACGCAAAACTGAATTTATGTAAATCCTTACAAAATCTGATTCTTGTATCTCGATATATAAACACTATCTGGCAACATCATTATAAACATAATCTACCTAAAATAGCTAGTTTGACAATCAAAGTAAGCATTTTTTATTTCCATTGAAAACAAAACCAACAGTCATTTAACTAGTGAAAGAACAAATCATATACCGATGCTATAAGAAAAAAAACCTAATGTAATATATTAGAAAACTACTTATCCATGTGTTCCGCATTCGTCATTGTACAAATTGACATCAGAGTTACTTTGTTAGATTTAGTACAAGTTACATTCGGTCATTGCACTATACATCCAATATGCACTCACTTTCTTAAGTTCAAAGACTAAATTGACATGACAACTTGTACAATGTCCAACGTTGAACATCACCAAGATAGCTATGATTGTTATTCTGTGACATTAGCCTTAAAAAAAAAATATCTCCAAGGGGAATGCTTATTTACACTAATTTAAGTAGTTTTACACAAACAATCAAAAACTGCTTATATTCTAATAACATAAGTAGACAAAACACTTGAATAAGCAATCTCAAACAACCTCTAATGGGGTGTTTGGTATTGCGTAGCTGAAACTACTTACCGCAGCAATATACCTACTTTTTAGTGCTTATTTACAATGAAATAAGGAGATGAGCAGATTCATCAAAACACTTAAAAACTACTTACATGCTTAAAAAGTTCGCAATTTGGAAAATAACCCCAAGGATCCTCTAAGTTTAACAAAGAGATGATGATGGGGAAGAGGAGGGGGTTGCTTAAAGTTGCTCTTCTAAATGTAACATTTAAAAAAAACACACAATCAACTTTTTGTGTATAGATGGATGCAAACATATTTGATTATCTGATCATTTAAGTGTGAAACATTCAAATTTAGATCAATCAATTTCCAGAAATAATCAGAATTGCTAAACACTCATTATCGAAACATTAATACATAATAAAATCCATTAATTATCCTATATTCATATTATTACATTTTGTAATAGCATAAGCAAATCCAAACTAGTGGAAACAAGCCAAGCTGCTTGTGGAAAGTTCAGAATCGGGTCAGTAAAAGCTAGAAATGAGCCGAGCCTAAACGAGCTCGAGCCTAAACGAGCTCGAGCCTAAGTTGCAACTCATTTAATAATCGAACTCGAGCCCAAGCTTTATATATAAAGATCAACTAGGCTCGCGAGCCTAAACGACCCTTAGAAGTATATACCCCGTATATATATTGAGTATATGTATAACTATGTATAAACGAGCTCAAATAAATAAACGAGTTGGAGCCTAGTGTGCTTGACAAGCCAAGTTTGATTCGAGCTTTATTTTGTTAATGTTGGGATTCTTGATTTGATGAGACAAAGTAAATATAAGAATGAAACAAAGGGACTAAAAGTGACAAGAATAAAATCTATAAAAAGATTGAGGGACTTGCTTGAAAAAGAAGATTTACTTATTAGTCCTTCGTAGTATTTTGTAAACCCTAAATATTTATTATATAAAGAGATCATGGGTACAGGTTTTATCATTAAGTCTTTCATAATGTAGACGTCTAGTAAAGGGGTGTGTGTGTAGGCGTGTGATTATAAACGCCTAAGTTAGAGTTAGTTAATCCCCAAGATCAAAGGTGTCTTTGATCCTTGTTATAGGTAGATAACACGTTTTATTTTGATCAAATAAAATTGGAGGTGATGGTGAAAAACCTTGTGTCAATAACATAATTGTTTGTTTTAATTCCGTTGTGCATTGTACTTTGTCTATGTTATTGTTTAACCCTAGATGCTTAAAACAGTCCAAGGAGTCTAACAAAATCCACAATTGGTATCAGAGCCAGGGGGCTCGTTACCTAGGGATTCACAATGTTTTATTTATCGAAGAATGGAGAAAAGAAGAAAATTTCGAATTTTGAAATTTTTTTGTAATGTTTCTGCAGGTCAATGTTCAAACAGCATTAACTTCTTCGTTAATCGTTGGATCGGGATGAAATTATTTCCAGATGGTCTCTATATATCAAGCTAACTTTTAACCGGAGGGATCTTAAATTGGAGCTTTTAATAGTGAGATATAGGTTGTCAAAAATGGCTGCATAGGGAGGTATAATTTTTCGAATTTTTAAGGTTTTGGGGACAAAAACACATTATTATTAACCCAATGATTGGTTTATTCATTAAAACCTGATATCACATATTATCTCGTATTATTGCAAGTCGGTGGTACATTTATTGACCTGGTTGGTGGTGAATTTATGTTAATATCAACATAGATCAGTGGATTTTGTATCAAGCTATCACGTGATAATGACTTAGGTTTTAATGAATAAATAAAGATAGTGAATACTATATATGATTTTATAATGCTTTGGTTATATAGCATGTTCCGTTCATATCAGATCGACATAAACCATTGCATAAATAGAATAAAGAACTTGGGGGTCTGTTAATACAAATAAACCGTAAAAACGTTTATTCACATTTAGCGATCTCTTTGTGTTTTGTTGATAACAAATATAAAGTTATCATAAGTAAAATTATAAAAATACATATTATTTTTGTAAAGTATATACATTTGGTCATTCACATAAAATGTTGTAATAATTCATTTGTTGTAATAGTTTATGTAATAGGATGGGTAATATCCAAGCCCATGACCAATACCCATGGAGCTAATCCATAAACCATGATCCATTGCATGACATCATGCATGAAATCATGTTGGGTATTATCCATGACCCAAGACCCATGACCCATTATCTAGATACATTGTATCTTACTGGGTACCCATGGCGCATACTCATAACCCATAACCCAGTTTGCAACCCAAAATCCGGACTGGTACAACCTAGCTTGCCGGATCCCTAGGATTTCACAGGACGGATCCCCCAAGTGAAGGATCTGTTGGAACCTAGCTACAGTAAGCTTTCTTGCCTATAAATAGTGAGTCGTTTCTTCATTGTTACTCACCCCTCTTCTTACAAACTCTCTCATATATTATCTCACTCTTCTAACCTCTTATCTCTTGATCAATCTAGTAGTTCTTCTTTCTCTTGTTGTGATTCTCATATAGGTCCTTTTTAAAGGCGAGATCACGATACTACAAGTCATCCAAGCAAGGGGTCCTTGATTGATTTGTTCCTCCACAAGATTTTTGTAGCAAGATCTTGTATTTCATATTTCACATTGTTGTTGTGTAATAGTTGTGTTAGTTTGGCCAGCCGTGCTAAGGACTCGGTATTTAGCTTTGTACCGGAAAAAGTGTAAGCGACGTTGTGAGGCTTCTCCGCCGGGTTGAATGAGCTTGTTGACATAGTGCTTGAACTCTCGAGTGGGGAACTCGGGGAGTGGAGTAGGGCAAGGAAGGTGTCCTTGTAGCCGAACCACTATAAATCACTTGTGTCACTACTCTCTATCGTTTACTTTACTTGCTTTCATTATTTACTTTACTTATTTGATTTATACTTTCTATCCATCCATACGAATTCACATAAGATCGAATCTAAAGTTTTCAAACTTAAATTAAAATCGGCAAACTATTCAACCCCCGTTCTAGTTTTTCACATGGTCCACACTCTTCAAATACTTAAAGCTCGTGGCAAAGAATTTGTTTATGTGATCGTGCATATTCAATCATTAGCTTTTATTATTCAATTTATATTATGGACGAATATGTTGTGGTCGTGGGTTATTACGAGAAGAGGTATTGGAACATGATATTAGTCTTATGATACAACTACTGCTCCATGTATTGCTTTTGTTCTTGAGAGATTAAATGCTCGTACGTTTCTATTGCTATCATGATACAACTCTTTATTTTATTTTTTAATTTTTACAGATTTTTTTGAATTTTTTTTTAAATAAAGCTACTGTGATATTACCTCACCATCCCTACTTAAAACTCAATCCTCACCCGATCCCTTCCCTATATATATATATATATATATATATATATATATATATATATATATATATAGGTTTGGGTTATTAAGAAAAGATTTTTATAATGAAAAGAATAGGAAAGAATGTAGAAGTGAGATGTGTCACCTTTTGCACATCATCATGCCACATCACCTTGCCACCCACCCTCGCTGAAAAGAAAATTCCCGCCAAAAAAAACTTTTTTTGGGGAAAAAAAATCCCGCCAATTTTTTTTACTGCATCACAGTTATAAAGTTACTGCATTACAATCATGATTTTAGTGCATTAAGGTTATAAGTTACTACATCACAATTATGATTTTAGTGCATCAAGGTTATAAGTTATTGCATCATGCATCATAGTTGATGCACTTAATTATTAACTATGATGCAGTAACTTATAATAAAGATGCACCAAAACTTATTAGTTCATTAAGGTTATAAGTTACTACATCACAATTATGATTTTAGTGCATCAAGGTTATAAGTTACTGCATCATGCATCATAATTGATGTACTTAAATATTAACTATGATACAATAACTTATAATAAAGATGCACCAAAACTTATTAGTGCATTAAGGTTATAAGTTACTGCATCACTGTTATAAAGTTACTGCATCACAATCATGATATTAGTGCATTAAGATTATAAGTCACTGCATCACAATTATGATTGTGATGCAGTAACTTTAAAACTGTGATGCAATAATAAATTTTGGCGGGAAAAATTTTTTTTGCTCAAAATTATTTTTTTGGCGGGAATTTTTTTTTTTTTTTTGCGGGAGGGGGTGACACATGTGACATGACGTGGCATGGTGATGTGGCAAATGTGACACATGTCACCTCTACATGCCTCCTTATTCTTTTTATTATAAGAAATTTTTCATAATAACCTCAAAATATATATATATATATATATATATATATATATATATATATATATATATATATATATATATATATATATGTGTGGAAAAAGTTGAAAAGCAAACTTCTGATATTTTTTTTTAATAATTATTATATTTTATTAGTCAAAAAATTTGAGAACTTAACATTAAAGTACTAAGCCAAGATAATAAATAAAAAAATAAATTTTTATTTTAGGACATCTAAATCTTTACTACATAAAATGTAAAAAGGGTCAAAGGTGAAAGTGAAAACTTGAAACTTGAAAGTCAATCTCTACTAAAATGGTCAATGTTGAAATTTTCAAAAAAATGAAACTCAGTCCTCTTAATGGAATGTTTTGAATTATTAAAATGTACATTTTGTGATTAGTTTTTTGTCCGGTGTGTTGTCCTTCTTTGTGAGTATTATTTGCAAGGTTAGACAAGTATTATGGTAACTCTTTTAATTTAGACAACTAATTAATATGTTTAAACAACTTTTCAAACCCAAGTCAAAGTCGACCTGGATATATGAGGGAACTCATATACAAATGGAAAATATTCTTTGAAATATTAAATGAATTCATTAAATTCATTCTCACACTCGACTTTGTGCTATTTTATCAATTTAATATCTCCTAATTTGTTTCTTATTTGAATTGATGCCTACTTAGAAAGAATGATGCCTTTATACAGTGAGATTCAAAGATGTTACGACACCATGTATGAAAGCCCAACATATGCTTATTTTCAATCATTGATTATCGATATTCTCTTAATGAAAATAACAATAATTTTTCGTTCTTTTGATGTCTTTATAGATAAATGTAATGTTTCATGAGTCACCATGGAATACATGCAACAAAGATACCATCATTCGATTTCCAGGTATGCATATATTTGATTCACATGAGATTGAAAGTGCTCATATCAATGTATTCACATGATGCTCTAGAAGGTTGAACAAATTCGCGGAAATGATATAAAGATTAAACAAAACTGTATGTAGATAGTTTGTTCATTTTGATTGCTTTGCATATATATCTTTATCATCGAAACACCCCCTATACTGAGACTCACCACGTCCGATACCAACCAACCACTGGATATGTGTAGTCGCCGCCGGATCTATGTAGCCGCCGTCAGATCTTTGAGGTTTTTTTGTTTTTTTAGTTTCAAATTTTTTTTTATTGATTTATGCATTTTTTATACAGATTCAAGTGTTTCTTTTGTAGATCTTGCCGGAATTTGTGTAGATGCCGTCGAATTTTTCTCGGCTGCCGTCGGGATATGATGTTTGTTTGTTATTTTTAGTTTTAAATGTTTTTTTTATAGTCCTATGGTTTTTTTTAATAGATTTATGTTTTTTTTAAATATGTGTGTTCTTCTTTTAATAGATTTATGTGTTCTTTTACAGTTCTATGTGTTTTTTTATATATCCATTTGTTTGTTTTAGATCTCGTTGAAATATGGGTTGTCGTCGTCGGAATATACTTAACCGTCGCCGAAAACTGCATAGCCGTGTCGGAAAATGCATACCCATACCGGAATTTGCTGTCATGTCTACTTCTGCCACAGGAAACTTCTATGGCCGGAAAATGTGTGGTTACATCTTAATATATGTTGGTATTTTTGTTATAAGTTTATTTAAAGTTTGAAATGAAGTTTGATATAAACTTTTATGTATACTTTGCACTCTTTCCGTCCCAAAATAAGTATCCAGTTTGACTTTTCAGAGTCAAATTGGTTCAAATTTTACCTTAAATATTTTTTATGTGTTAATAGCACAGTACTTGATGAAAAGTACACTTAAAACTCAATTCATTCATATATTTTGCATCAGGTATTATATAACACTCGCAAAAATTGATAAGGTTAAAGTTGAACCAGTTTGACTTTGAAAAGTCAATCTCAACACTTTTTATGAAGTGTTTGTTATAAATTTTGTGTCTTTTGTTTGTAAATTTAATTGTGCATTTTGGTGTGTACATTTGTTTGCAAGTAGTTTGTAAATTTTATAATAACTGAAATATGTTTGTATGGTGCAGGTGAATTTTTTATTGTTTGTTGGTAATTTTGATTTTAAAGTGTATGTATTGGTAAATTATGTTTAACTTTGTTGTGTGAACTATTGAAGTATATAGGTGAATGTTAAAATATGGTGTGAGTGTTTTTTTTTTTTTTTTTTTTTTTTGGAAAATATGTAATTGATATAATTTGGAGTATATTGGACTAGCTCCGAGGCCCGCTCTTTGAACTTGGTATGTTAGTTTTGAATAAGATCAATATAAACTATCATAAAAGATACGATTGAAAAAACTAGAAAAATATATATTAATGCAATAACAAAATTGACTTTTAACCTCACGTCATTAGAAAGAAAATGAAGATTGGTCTTATTTTTCATATTACTATCATAATTCACAAATGAAGAGCATCCTCATATGAGTAGACTGGCCTAAGATTCACGTAATCTAACACAAATTAGTACATGTGCACATCAACAAAATTGTTCGCTCACAAAAGAAAAGTGTCTCACAAAATTTGTTCACCGGATACAAATTATCACCAGTTACATCGCGTGTAATAGAGTGTATGTCGTCGCTACTAGGCGCGAGGTTTACTTTATCAATATTGTTATTTGAGCCTTACAATGAAAAGAACACGCAAAAATATCGATCTATCTGAAATTTGCTACACAAGGATAAAAGAACACACACAAATATTGATCTGATAAGAATTTGTCGAAGACTATACACCGCTGCCGCTAGGTGCGGATACTCGTCTAGTATAAAAATACACGTACATTTATTTTAGAATAAAAGGAGTAGTTAAAGAAAACATAAGTAGTCGTTTAAATTTATGAGATTTGTTTTAGATAATAGTATGAATATCATTATCTTATATGATATTGATTTGAAGCAATAAGAGTATCTTGTAGATTATTTCATAAGGCTGGTCCCAATCGTGATCGGAGATGACCTGGGTCACCAGCGCCACGTCAGCTTTCTCTCTCCAGTGATCAGACATGACCCGGATGTCACAGTCGATGACCAAAGGGTTATTTTTATTTTATTTTTATTTTTTTTTTGGTAATTCAAACATTTTAAACATTAAATTTGAATTCATTAAAATTAAATTTCAAATAGGAGCGGGATTATTTAAAATTCAAATTCAAATTTCAAATGCAAATTTAAAATTCAAATTCAAATTTCAAATTCAAATTAAATCACGGCTACTTGATGACACTATATATATACAACCCTAACAGTCCACCAATTGACACACACAACTCACACAATTCACACAAAAAAATGTCTCACAAAGATTTTTCTCAGCAATTCTCATGTCCACCAAAGTTGCCGGAAACAAGCTTTTCAACTTCACCACAGTTTCCTCCAACTAGCTTTTCAACTTCAGAAGAAGTTGAAGTTTACTCAACACCACCGGAAAATGTCTTTCCGGTTTTCCAACCGGAAAACCTATTTTTAAACACTCCACCAGTGAACAATCCAATTGTTCCAACTCCACCTGTGAACAGTCCACAGATGGATCTTCAAAACAACCCCCACGGGTTAAGTGAGGCTTCCCTTCGTCAGCTAGAACAAGATATTGAAAACGGTAGGGAGATTATGGAAGAGCAGGCACGCGAGGAAGCTGCTCGTCGTGAGCAAGAAGAAAGGGAAGCTCGGTATCTTCAAGACAACTACTTCGACATAATGGAGACTCGGCTCTTTAATAACGAGTTTAATTCCCCTTCAAGTTCTGAGGGTTGGGTCTCAGATGATTCGTTTTTTTAAGTTTTAGTAGTTTTATTTTTTTCATCAGTATACGTTGTATTTTTTATGTTTAAGCGTATTATGTATTTCATGTTCTCACTGGACCACGTTTGTATACTCGAAGTTGTAGTGAGTGCACTTAAATTTTGACTAAACCACATGTTCGGTTTCCGCAGCGTTTTTGAAATCTGATGTTTTTAATAATCACTTATATATGTGCTTTCAAATAGAGATCAAATTTAAGAATCTCAGTCATTATTATGTATGAAAAATGTGAAGTAGAAAAATGGAAAAATGGTTAAAAAAAGTATTTAACTTGCTATTTTTTTTCTTTTTTTTTAAGCATCAAACTTTTAATTTTCCTATTGTAGCATTCAACTTTTTTAATTTTTTTATTGTAGGCCTGTAGGGCAAAAAAGTGATGTGACAATAGAAAAATTAAGGATGTTGGATACCTATAAATATAAAGATTAAGGAAGTTGGATGCATACAATAGAATGATTAAGAAAGTTGGATGCTACAATAAGAAAATTAAGAAAGTTGAATGCTACAATAGGAAAATTAAAAATTTGATGTTTACAAAAGGAAAAAGTGGCAAGTTTAATGTCTTTTTAGACCATTTTCCCTAGAAAAACTTATATAATGTTGTTAGTATGCATTAAAATACATACAACTCAGTTAAAGTTTAATCTTAAGGCTAGTCGCAATCGTGTTTTGGAAATCGGTTGGGCACCACAAAAAACGACCGACAACCGATGTGAACATCGGGCAAGACGGATGTGGACATCGGTTGGAACATCGGTTGAGGTGCATTTTTTTGGGACATCGGGCTAAAAAACGACCGAAGTTAATACCACTCTTTCCCAAGCCATTTTGCCCGTTTGGGCTAAAGTTAAAAAAAAAATAAAATTTTTGACCGTTTGGTCATTCAAACTAAAAAAAAAAAAAACTTTTTTTTAAACAATTTTACTACTCTATAAATACCAACTTCACCTCAAACACAATTCACCACTCACCATTTCTCATCTATATTCATTTCAATCTAATTCTCATCCAAGTTCAAAATGTCAAAGAAAAATACCCCAGCATCAAAAAACCGACGATCCCGACTACCACAAAATCAACCGAATATGAATTTCTCGACGGAAAACAACTTTGAGTTAACCGGCATAACACTACAACAAAACCGGCCTATTCACTTTCATCCACAAAGCTTTGAATATCAATCACAACTAGCCCAACCAAATCAAAACCAAAACCCGTTTTACATTAACCTTCCTTTTGTCCCACCGCAACGTCCTTACACCGATTACCGGCAAGAACCTAGTAGGTCGACGTACCATCCAAACATGGACTTCATTTATCCTTCTCAACCGTATCAACCTTATTCCCCGATTCTAAGTACTAATCTTGACATGAATTTGCAAGATTATATGCCGGAGTATCCGACACAAAACTACCAAAGTCAAGATGCTTCGATGGGCCAAGGTTCGGGTCACGGTTCGCACCACGGTTCGTACCATGATTCCATTCCCGTTGAAGATTCTGATGATGAAAAAACCGCTTCCGCTGAAGAAATGTCCCCCATCAAACCAAAGCATCCATCAAGGCGTGCTTCAAAGGCAAAGGACAAAGGCAAGAAGCCCAAAACAAGCAAGGGGAAAGCCAAGAAGTCCGTTGAGCCATGGACAAAGACGGAAGAGGTCGCGCTTTGTAAAGCTTGGGTTTATGTGTCGGAAAACTCGGAGAGAGGAAACGCCCTGAACCGCTTCAGGTTTTGGGAGTTAGTGATAGACTACTTTAAAAAAGAAACTGGCTCAGACCGAACCTATGACTCCATCACTACCAAATGGAAGAGTAGGATTCGTAATAGGGTTGGTAGTTATTGTGCTATCATGGATAATATCAAGAATAACCATGGAAGTGGTGAGAATGATATAAACGACACTTCAAAAGCTCTTAAAGAATACCGTATGACGTACGGTCATGATTTCACTTTGGAGGAGTGTTGGAAAGTTTTAAAGGGTCATGCTGCTTGGAAGAACACTGAGATGCCGGCTTTTCAAACGAATAGTCGGAAGAAAACAAAGGGTACTACCACTACCTCTGGTTCAACCCAAGCTCGTGATCCTTTCGATGTCCAATATGTTGATGATTCTGATGAGGAAGGGAATAGAGAATCACGAGTGGCTGGTCGTGACAAAGGAAGGAAGAACCATCTTCCTCCTCTCGTGATGATGATGAACCATCAGAATCATTTGTAAAATCGTTGGCCAAAACTTTCTTCAAGAACAAGAAGCCGTCAAAAGGAGAGAAAGGTAAGAATAAGGAGGGTTTAGAAGATGATTGGATACGGTTGAAGGAAAAAGAGCTGGAGATGAAAAAAGATAAATTTGAGCTCTTGAGGCTATCAAAACGGGAGACCGACATAATCTTCTACAACACCCCAATTGACCCAACTTTGACCGGACGACAACTACAAGAATTGATGAAAGTCAAGGCAACAATCAAGGCACGCTACGATTTAGATTATTAGTATTGTAATGTTTTTGTTTTAATTTCGTATTGTAATATTTTTTTTTTATTTTAATGAATTTAAATTTAATGTTTAAAATGTTTGAACTAAAAAAAAACGGTAATCGACTGTGGCATCCTGGTCATGTCTGGTCGCCGGAGAGAGAAAACTGATGTGGCACCTGATGACCTGGGTCATGTCCGGTCACGATTGCGACTAGCCTAAGTTATATGTGCAATCAATATTTCGAAAATGGTTTGATGACTACAAATAGACCCATCGAGTGTGCGGGTTGACTCCACATGGTCATAAACGTCAAAGTGATGCACAAAAATACAAAAGTAGCATCAGAACTAACAAAATAAGGCCGCCCGTCGGCAATGCACTCAAATAGCAACAAAGTATTAGAGATGCGAGTGTCAATTTTGGCACATTTGCAAGATCTGTGGGCTAGGGGTTACCAACTCTGCAACTCATGCTTGATTCTTTCGTTTTCGTTTTATTAAAATGCACGTAGTTGGTGTAAGATCGAGCCACGGGTTAGGTTTAATGAGGTCATTGGTTTTACTCGTTTCTCGTTGGTCTTTGTTCGTTTAAAGTTTGTATAGTTGCTACATATTATAAGCGATATATCAAGTGTCTTAAAGATGAGATGTCACAAACAACATATGTTCACAGTAGATAAGAATGTAGGTACACACAAGATAAGAATGTAGGTACACACGAGACTGAAGCTCGATTATATTCTCTCTTCATCTTCTGATTATCTTGCCACCTACTATACATAGTGTTACATAAAGGCAACAAAACAATGAGAACCAATAAGCAAAACAATCATGAGCACAAAGATTTAACGTGGTTCAGCTGGTCAGGACACTACTACAAAAATTGACATAGAGCCCGGTTTTTGAAACGGGCTTTTTAGTTTTCAATAGAGCCCGGTTTTTTTGTTGAAAACCTTGCTCTATGTGATTAAAAAAAATCATTCTTAATAGGCATAGAGCCCTGTTTTTTCCTTACAAAACCTGGCTCTGTGATTTTTTTTTTTTGTCATATTTTGTTAAATAACACTTGTTTATATTTTATTTCTACAGCAGAAACAGCAACAAAACAAAACAATAACAAAATAATAACCTTCAAGGTCTATAACAAAATGGATTTAAGATCTTACAACAATCTAATAAGGGTCCTATGGACTACCGAACATACTAAATACCACTAATTAAACATGACAATCACAGTTTCACAATCCAGTGTTTTGTTGGGCTAAGGGAAAGGAGATATACAAAAAGACATGAGTACATGCCAACCTTTCCTAAATACTACCATGATTGATGATCATATTACACACACTGAAATACAAGAGCTCACGATGTCATCCAACTCCTTTGTAGAAAAAGGTTTCTTGTCATTCCAAGGCATCTAAAAAAAATAAAAAATAAAATCTGTAAGTGATATATTTTTTTTAGAAATGCAGCAAAAAAGGAACACGAACATGTGCATACAATCAAGAAATCCCAAAGCTATACAAGGTTTATCACATCTCTGTTCTAACTGCTTTATTTCAAACTGCAGACAATCAAGCAATCCCTTTGGTAATATGTTTTATAGATTAAAAAAAATCTGTAAGTGATATATTTTTTTTTAGAAATGCAGCAAAAAATGAACACGAACAAGTGTAGACAATCAAGCAATCCCAAAGCTATACAAGGTTTATCACATCTCTGTTCTAACTGTTCTAACTGCTTTTTTTTTTAATCTCTCAAGTTTAGCATCAAGTTCTAACTGCTTTATTTCAAACTGCTTTATTGAAGAAATCTGTAAACAGTCAAGCAATCCCAAAGCTATACAAGGTTTATCACATCCCTGTATAAAAATTTCACTTAATAACAAAAGGCAAGTTCTTTTGCTATAGTCCAGATCTTGCATTCTTTAACTTTCAATAGGCAACAAGAAGACCAACTACAATAATTACCAGACTACATGAAGCAGCAACCATTTTATAAGCATTAAACTTACAAGACCAGTTTCTTATTAACAATAATTACCAGACTACTAAAAATTACCAGACTAACAAGACCAGTTTCTTACTAACAAGACCAACTAACAATAACTACCAGACTACTAAACGGGTCTATTTACTTTTAGTAAGAAATTGTTGTTGTACTGACACATGACGCTTTTATTGGACAATCAAAGTGTAAAGGTTTACAGTTTAAGTTTATGCCAATAAGTAATTCATGTACTTGAGGTGCTTTGTTTTTGGTTTAAACGTAGATATATTATGAGCCTATAATATGATGTAAAAATAATAATGAGCCAAGCCATCCAAAACTGCAAGTCAATCGGCACACGGTTTAGTTCAGCCATCCACAAGAGAATTTTTGGCTAATTTTAATATATGATGCCTAATTAATTGTGTAAATAAAGATATATTGCTGCTTTAAGATCAGATTAACATGCACTGGGAGCTAGACATAAAAAATGGGTTGATCTCAATCTTGCAAATAAGTTGAGGACTTTAGTCATACTGTATCCTTATGTATCTTTATCTCAGAAATAGATTGGCTATTCGACAGTGAAGTCACAACTGTACTACCATTAGGTGACTGAAGAGGCAGTTGACGTTTTAATACAGCATAGCATAATATAAGTATACAAATAATACGAATTCTGGTGAACCAAGATTCATGGGATAACAGGTATCAATGCGTAGATGCATATTCCCGCCCTCCCCATGACAACTGAACCATCCAAATGAGCATCTAAGTAAAGAAAAGTCTGACTATAAGTCAAATGCATAACACTTGAATCAGGACAAAAACATAAAATCATGTCTGATCAGATCAAACAAAGGTGGATTAGAAAAGCGCTTCTAGTCGAAAAGTCTTTCGAAGGTGTTTCTTTAAAGAGAGGGGTTGATTCGGTTTAGCTTGAATCTTAACTATGTTACCTTCTGTAAGGAACTCAAGGCGTAAGACTAGCAGTTATCTAAGAACTAGCTACAAATCAATTATTCACAAAAAAAAAAAACAAACAAACAAAAAAAACAAAAAAAAAAACAAAAAAAACCAAAAACAAAAAAAAAACAAAACAAATTGCACAAATGATCTGGGCTGAACCGTCAAGTCTAATCACACAAACTGACCACTTGTGAATGACCAGCCGTAACAGGCTTAAAACAGCTCAGACACAAATACAATGAAGATCAGAGAATACAGTGAATTCCCGGGTCGTTAAGTCCCACGGAGACTCAATGGTGTGTAAAACACTTGATCAGACGATAGAATGATCACTAATGACAGTGATCAGAAGGGATTAGGATTGATCAGGAATATTACACTACTGAAAAAGGTAATAAATAACAGCGACTTAAATACAAATTAAGAAGATTAAAAAGATAAAAAAATATTAAATAAACGCTATCACTATATTTAAAGTGATGAACGTTTAAAACCTAAAACTTACGTTTAAATAAAAATAACGTAAACGTACAAAATAAAAAGTGAAACTTATACAATATAAATCCTAAAAATATGAAAAATACATTTTTACAATCCTAATTATATAAGAAAATTATTAGATAAATAAAATTATTTTTAAAACTATTTATGTAATTATTATTAATCAAAAACTAATTTAAACTATTTAATAATACTCTAAAATAAAAGAAAATATGAAATAAGATTAGAAAAATAAAATTAAGATTTAGAAAAATCTAAAATATGATAAAACTAATTTTAAAACTGAAAATATATTTTTTTAGACTTTTTATATATTTATTACTAATTTAAAACTATTTAAAACTAATTAAAATGCTAGAAAATACTTTTTAAACTAAGAAAATTATGGAAAAATACTTTTTAGGCTTCTTATATTTATCTAAACTTAATGAAAATGAAAAATTATTTTTTTTGAACCTTTTCTTAATTTTTTGTATTTAAAGCTAATTAAAAATGCTTAAAAACTAATTAAAATACAGAAAAATAGTAAATCAACTTGGAAAAATCTGAAAATTTCAGGAAAACTTTAAAATTATATAAGGAATCTAAGAAAATTAGAAAAACAAGTACTTATATGGAGGAATTTGAAACTGAAGTGGAAAGTGCTTAAAAATAAGCACTTTGATAAGCTAAAACCACACCAAAAGGTACCAATCTGAAACAGAAGCTACTATAAGCTAAAATAACCTAAATGCAACAGATATCAACAAGCTATAACCTCTGGAATAGCAAATTGAACAGATTTGATATATGAGCTCATAAGCTAAAACAGTAACTGGGGGGGCTACTTTGAGCAAAGAAATAAGCACACCAATAAGCTAAAACCTAAAACCAGAACTTGGGATCTACACTAGACCTGGTTGAGAACTTGTAATCCAAATTTGAGCCCAAGCTGAGCTCAAATGAGCTTGGCACAAAGGCTGCAAGAACTGCACAAGCCCTGTGCAGTTCAATGCAGTGTGCACAGGGGACTATCAACCAGTTTAACAAGAACTTTTGGACCTTGTAAAAAATTCACAAAATTGCATAAAAATGCTAATAACAAAATAGACCAGCTGAGCTTTATAAATCCAAAAATTCACTTAATTTGGCTTAAAAATGAACCCATGAAAATTCCTTGTAGCTTGGCTCAAAACAGACTTTGTCAAATTTGACTTTTGAAGCAAATGTGAAAGTTTGACTATTATGAAGTTTGATCTTGATTTCTTAACTGCAAATGATGTTAATGATTGAAGTGAGACTAAATCAACCTTTATCTATGTATTTTGAACACAAAACAAATGATTGGCTTTTCCAAATTCCAACAGTGGACAAGTTAAGACAGTGGATGAGCTTTTTTGACTATTGATGTTATGCAGACCCAAACTAAGACTTAGATTAGCTCAAAAATACTTAACAAACATGAACCAATATTAAGCAACCACTGACTAGACCATTATGACAGTTATCTCAGTAAAACCAAACACACCTTTTGCTAACTGTTTTAACAATTTAAATGAGACAACCACTTATCAAACTTGCAACAATGATCAAGCTACCTCTACCTAACCTAAATACATCTTATTGAACAGATTTGAACCAAATTTAACTACAATTGAAGGTAATGCAAATAAGCTTAAAAATTCACTTACTAGGGTCCTAGCCACTATGGCTTGAATCCAAATACCAGAGAACCACTAACCTAAATATCACCCCAAATGAATCTGAATCAACCCATTTCCAATCTGCATCAACCTATTTCCAACTCCATTGCCATTTTTAGCACCTGTTTGACTTTAGTTGACCAAGAACCAAAATGGTTTGAAACTAGATTTCAAGCTTATAAAAAGCTATGAAAAGCTTATATAAGCTTGTTAACACTGATAAACAAGCTGAATGAAGCTTGTTTTTATGAAATAGAAACTTGAATTTTTAACAGTGAGCACATAAACATGAAACTAAAGGAAACTTTGAATTAATGATTGAAACTTGAATAATCTGAAAATGTAACTTGAGATTGATTCTTAAGAACAAAGGGTTACAACTTTTGAAGTAAACTAAGACATAACTAAAAAAAACGACATAAGAGTAAATTGAAACTAAAAATTCTACTCCTTGCTTCTTCTCTTTGCTTTCTTTTTATAACCCAATCTCTTTGTCTCTCTCATCTGATTGTTTCCCATCAATCCTAGCCATTGGATTTGCTCAAAATGATCTCAACCGTTTAAATTGATTTTTGGCGCCAATTTCCCTTTTATCCAATTGGAGGTTGAGTGAGGTGTTAGGGGAGCATTAATTGAACCTTGGATGTTAGCTAAGGTGGAGGGGACATGGTGAAGTGGAATGGAGGAGGGGGGATGGGAGGTAGCTGAGTTTCAGGGAAGCAGTTGAGATGGTGGACTTTGGCGGGTGTTGGGATTTGACCAGGATTTGACCCAAGTGGTGTTAATAATAGGGGGGGGTCACAATTGCATATTGACAGGGGTCCAGAATAGGCAGGGGTCCAAAAATGAGTTAAAGGGTTTTAAACTTCAAGGACTTATGTTGTATAATCTGAAACTTGAGGGGCCTAAGCTGCCAATTCAACAAACTTGTTTCAAGGGACCAAAAGTGACACTCTCAGAAAGTATAAGGGCCAAACTTGTCATTTTGCAATTTTCCAGGGGCCAATTCTGCCAATTTTGAAACTTGAAGGACCATTTTTGTAATTTTCTCAAACTTTTGATATTTTTCACCAAAGGACTAAATTTGACAACTTTTGATTTTAAAAGGACCTTTGGTGACTTTACTTTTGAAATTATGTGCTCAGGGACTGTTTTTGACAACTTTTGAAACTTTGGGGGACTGAAACTGCAATTTTTGCAAATTTGATATGTTTTTCATCTGATTTTGATATTTTTGCATTTAAAACACATAAAACACTGATTTGTGATATTTTGATCATTTTGATGTGTTTCTGAGTGTTTTCAGATGATTTTGCAGTTTATTTTGTACAAAAATGATGAGTATTTACACACTCATCAATCCCCCACACTGAGATATTGCTAGTCCCTAGCAATGATTTGAGAAAACATAATGGATTTTAATCTCTTTACCAAAAGCCATTACTTCTGGAGTAGCCAAATGTTTCAGTTCAAGTAAGAACCATGGTACACCGATAACCATGTGATTTTGAGCAAACCACCAGCTTTCAACGGATTTGATTTTGTCTTTACCAGAAGCCGTACCCTTCTGGACTAGCCAACTCTTAGATAAATTATCAATATTATCTTTGGTGAGCTGATTACCAATTATGGATTTTCCACTGCCTTTACCACAAGCCATAAACTTGCGGGCTAGCCAACTCTTCACTTTTTAGGATATGGTGAGCTGAATACCATACAATTTTGGGCAAATTGCAAGCCGTCAACGGATTTGAGATATCTTTACCAAGAGCCGTTTGCTCCTGGATTAGCCAATCCTTTTGTTTATTAGACAAGGCGGACTGATAACCTAATGAGAAAGTGTAAAACACTTACTCCAAAAAAATTTTTGGCCAAAAACGGGGGAATTGGTATAATTATATGATAAAATTCGTGAGAATTCCCCCCCACACTTAGAAATGAATATTGCCCTCAATATTCAAAGTATCGGCGGTTATGCCGAAACAAAGAACGTAAAAGGGAAATATTTCGGCCATTATTTAGAAAGATGATTTTTTTTTTTCTTTTTTTTTTTTTTTTTTTTTTTTTTTTTTTTTTTTTAACATGTGGGGCATTACCCCCACACTTAGGTGGTAGAAAGGGGTAAGAAGACAGAAATATG
The DNA here is from genome assembly GCA_019973895.1 of Chrysanthemum seticuspe. Classification (NCBI taxonomy): domain Eukaryota; kingdom Viridiplantae; phylum Streptophyta; class Magnoliopsida; order Asterales; family Asteraceae; genus Chrysanthemum; species Chrysanthemum seticuspe. The sequence continues at coordinate 278,662,990 of BPTQ01000006.1, read as the reverse complement.
GGTGAAAACCCATATGGTGCGTGCTACTGTTTTTGGTTACCGAGTCGCTAGCTTGACTCGACCCCGAATTCATTGGTTCATGGGGAAGCAAAGTGGAAGAAACAATCTCACTCGGACTTTCGTTCAAGATATTTGGATAAACATTGAAGCACGCGAAAGTTCCACACCGATGAGATATACATAGAACCGGCTCAAAAATGATAAATGAAAATGCCGGGGTCAAAGATAGTGTCCTCACTCCCGAAGGAGTGAAGAAGAGAGGAAGTCACATCATAAGTGAGGAATGGAAGAAAGATGTTGATAACAATCAAGATCCATTCTTCATCCTCAAATGTAGACATGTCGGGAGGAAGGGTGAAGGTAGTATCATCAATAAGCAAACTCTTATGATAGAGTACACCTTCCTCCGAGCCAATATCATCCTCAAGATCAAAATGGAAATGATCATATTCCGGAGGAGATATGTCATGAGAGAGTTCACCGGAGAACTCTCCATGAAGAGAATCATTGGAAAAAGCCTCAAGCTCGGGCTTGTCCAATGTAGAGTCACTATCCACAACGGGGATAGGAGATGAAGCTGACTTAGCACAAAATGATTCGATCTTAGAAACGAGGAGATTTATATTGAACAATTGTTCACGAAGTATCTCGTCCTCAATTTCCAGATCATCAGAATTTCTCACTTCTTCTAAGCTAACTAGCTCAGAAGGTAGCTCCTCGACATAATCGATGTCTCCATAGGATAAAGAATCGTCAAACGAAGTACAATCGTTATCAGAATCGGAGAACATCTCGACATGATCATATGGAATGTCAAGAGGAGGAGAAGAATCATCATTAAGAGGCTCATCACACATATTACCGGAGATAACCTCGGACTCACTTGGGGTTGGAACAAGGCTCTCAACACTTGACAATTCCATTTCTGGAATAGTGGTAGAAGGCTCGTTCCCCATTATGATAGAGTCTTTGGAAGCAATAAAAGGTAAGATAGGTGTGATAGCAATAGACTGAGGGAGTTGAGAAATAAGATCGTTCAATTGAGTAACACTCTCCTCGTCGTCCTCATAGTATTCCCTCATTTGAATACTATCCTCATCATCATCGTCATCATATCGGATTCTTATGTTCATCTGCTGAAGCTTACACACCATTCTTTTCATTTGCAGTTTCTTTCGAATGCGTATTTCTTCAGAACTTTGAGGAAGATTACACTCCTCGTAATCATTGAAATGCTGTGAAGGCTCAGAAGTCTGATGACTGATGGAATACTGTGGGGGTTGGAAATTGTCAAAACCGGGAGAATTGGAATTTTGAAAATTTTGATTCATCGGTTGACATTCAAAAGTCTCATGAGGACCCCCGCAATTCTCACAACAGAGATAATTGGGAAAATAACTTTCACCAAAGTTCTGATTGTAACACGGTTCCGGCTCATAGACAAGCGGGACCCGTGGTGGACAATCAAAACCGTAATGAGAATCATTCCCACAATACTCGCATGAGTAGGATTCGTAATGGGGCTGTGGAGGTAGGTAGGAAAAATCGGGTGTTTCATTTGAAATGAGATCGGGGTTACCGACAAACTTGTCTCCGAAACTCACATTGGTACATCGCCGACAATTTCCACCGTTAAATGGACCTCCACACCAGGAACATGTCAAATACCATGACATAGAGAATTAAACGGATAAGAGGGATAAGAGATGAAGAATTAAACGGTTATAGAGGATCAGGAATGGAGAATTAAACAGGTTTGAGGATAAAGAAATGTAGAATTAAACAGATTGGAGGATAAAAGATGGATATTTTTGGATTTTTGAAAAATATGCTATAAAAACAAAGAATGAAAATATTTTTGGTGTTGTTAACACTTCAGGAAAAGTGTTAATGAACTTTTTGGGTTTTCTGAAAACTCTACAAAAAACCTTTTTACAAAAGATGGAATATGTGCAAGAATGGGTCTGAAAAAGGTTTTAACACACGCTAAAGCCTCCCCGGCAGCGGCGCCAAAATTTGATCTGGGCTGAACCGTCAAGTCTAATCACACAAACTGGCCACTTGTGAATGACCAGCCGTAACAGGCTTAAAACAGCTCAGACACAAATACAATGAAGATCAGAGAATACAGTGAATTCCCGGGTCGTTAAGTCCCACGGAGACTCAATGGTGTGTAAAACACTTGATCAGACGATAGAATGATCACTAATGACAGTGATCAGAAGGGATTAGGATTGATCAGGAATATTACACTACTGAAAAAGGTAATAAATAACAGCGACTTAAATACAAATTAAGAAGATTAAAAAGATAAAAAAATATTAAATAAACGCTATCACTATATTTAAAGTGATGAACGTTTAAAACCTAAAACTTACGTTTAAATAAAAATAACGTAAACGTACAAAATAAAAAGTGAAACTTATACAATATAAATCCTAAAAATATGAAAAATACATTTTTACAATCCTAATTATATAAGAAAATTATTAGATAAATAAAATTATTTTTAAAACTATTTATGTAATTATTATTAATCAAAAACTAATTTAAACTATTTAATAATACTCTAAAATAAAAGAAAATATGAAATAAGATTAGAAAAATAAAATTAAGATTTAGAAAAATCTAAAATATGATAAAACTAATTTTAAAACTGAAAATATATTTTTTTAGACTTTTTATATATTTATTACTAATTTAAAACTATTTAAAACTAATTAAAATGCTAGAAAATACTTTTTAAACTAAGAAAATTATGGAAAAATACTTTTTAGGCTTCTTATATTTATCTAAACTTAATGAAAATGAAAAATTATTTTTTTTGAACCTTTTCTTAATTTTTTGTATTTAAAGCTAATTAAAAATGCTTAAAAACTAATTAAAATACAGAAAAATAGTAAATCAACTTGGAAAAATCTGAAAATTTCAGGAAAACTTTAAAATTATATAAGGAATCTAAGAAAATTAGAAAAACAAGTACTTATATGGAGGAATTTGAAACTGAAGTGGAAAGTGCTTAAAAATAAGCACTTTGATAAGCTAAAACCACACCAAAAGGTACCAATCTGAAACAGAAGCTACTATAAGCTAAAATAACCTAAATGCAACAGATATCAACAAGCTATAACCTCTGGAATAGCAAATTGAACAGATTTGATATATGAGCTCATAAGCTAAAACAGTAACTGGGGGGGCTACTTTGAGCAAAGAAATAAGCACACCAATAAGCTAAAACCTAAAACCAGAACTTGGGATCTACACTAGACCTGGTTGAGAACTTGTAATCCAAATTTGAGCCCAAGCTGAGCTCAAATGAGCTTGGCACAAAGGCTGCAAGAACTGCACAAGCCCTGTGCAGTTCAATGCAGTGTGCACAGGGGACTATCAACCAGTTTAACAAGAACTTTTGGACCTTGTAAAAAATTCACAAAATTGCATAAAAATGCTAATAACAAAATAGACCAGCTGAGCTTTATAAATCCAAAAATTCACTTAATTTGGCTTAAAAATGAACCCATGAAAATTCCTTGTAGCTTGGCTCAAAACAGACTTTGTCAAATTTGACTTTTGAAGCAAATGTGAAAGTTTGACTATTATGAAGTTTGATCTTGATTTCTTAACTGCAAATGATGTTAATGATTGAAGTGAGACTAAATCAACCTTTATCTATGTATTTTGAACACAAAACAAATGATTGGCTTTTCCAAATTCCAACAGTGGACAAGTTAAGACAGTGGATGAGCTTTTTTGACTATTGATGTTATGCAGACCCAAACTAAGACTTAGATTAGCTCAAAAATACTTAACAAACATGAACCAATATTAAGCAACCACTGACTAGACCATTATGACAGTTATCTCAGTAAAACCAAACACACCTTTTGCTAACTGTTTTAACAATTTAAATGAGACAACCACTTATCAAACTTGCAACAATGATCAAGCTACCTCTACCTAACCTAAATACATCTTATTGAACAGATTTGAACCAAATTTAACTACAATTGAAGGTAATGCAAATAAGCTTAAAAATTCACTTACTAGGGTCCTAGCCACTATGGCTTGAATCCAAATACCAGAGAACCACTAACCTAAATATCACCCCAAATGAATCTGAATCAACCCATTTCCAATCTGCATCAACCTATTTCCAACTCCATTGCCATTTTTAGCACCTGTTTGACTTTAGTTGACCAAGAACCAAAATGGTTTGAAACTAGATTTCAAGCTTATAAAAAGCTATGAAAAGCTTATATAAGCTTGTTAACACTGATAAACAAGCTGAATGAAGCTTGTTTTTATGAAATAGAAACTTGAATTTTTAACAGTGAGCACATAAACATGAAACTAAAGGAAACTTTGAATTAATGATTGAAACTTGAATAATCTGAAAATGTAACTTGAGATTGATACTTAAGAACAAAGGGTTACAACTTTTGAAGTAAACTAAGACATAACTAAAAAAAACGACATAAGAGTAAATTGAAACTAAAAATTCTACTCCTTGCTTCTTCTCTTTGCTTTCTTATTATAACCCAATCTCTTTGTCTCTCTCATCTGATTGTTTCCCATCAATCCTAGCCATTGGATTTGCTCAAAATGATCTCAACCGTTTAAATTGATTTTTGGCGCCAATGTCCCTTTTATCCAATTGGAGGTTGAGTGAGGTGTTAGGGGAGCATTAATTGAACCTTGGATGTTAGCTAAGGTGGAGGGGACATGGTGAAGTGGAATGGAGGAGGGGGGATGGGAGGTAGCTGAGTTTCAGGGAAGCAGTTGAGATGGTGGACTTTGGCGGGTGTTGGGATTTGACCAGGATTTGACCCAAGTGGTGTTAATAATAGGGGGGGGGTCACAATTGCATATTGACAGGGGTCCAGAATAGGCAGGGGTCCAAAAATGAGTTAAAGGGTTTTAAACTTCAAGGACTTATGTTGTATAATCTGAAACTTGAGGGGCCTAAGCTGCCAATTCAACAAACTTGTTTCAAGGGACCAAAAGTGACACTCTCAGAAAGTATAAGGGCCAAACTTGTCATTTTGCAATTTTCCAGGGGCCAATTCTGCCAATTTTGAAACTTGAAGGACCATTTTTGTAATTTTCTCAAACTTTTGATATTTTTCACCAAAGGACTAAATTTGACAACTTTTGATTTTAAAAGGACCTTTGGTGACTTTACTTTTGAAATTATGTGCTCAGGGACTGTTTTTGACAACTTTTGAAACTTTGGGGGACTGAAACTGCAATTTTTGCAAATTTGATATGTTTTTCATCTGATTTTGATATTTTTGCATTTAAAACACATAAAACACTGATTTGTGATATTTTGATCATTTTGATGTGTTTCTGAGTGTTTTCAGATGATTTTGCAGTTTATTTTGTACAAAAATGATGAGTATTTACACACTCATCAACAAACATATATGAGAACGCAAACTTAATAAGCATACCGTCTTGGGAAATGAGTGTTGTTGATGGATTACAAATTGAGGCATCCACTTCATAACATAGTAGCCGCACTGCCAATACTGAGTTTGTTGGTTGCACTAAAAAAGCAGTAGCCAATTTATAAGCATTAAACAAAAGAAATTAAAAAAATAATAATATACATGTAAAGAACGAGACGATTTACCTTAACGAGATTCCATTTCATATTACCAAACGCCCTGAAAAAAATTAAAGAATGGTAGAGTTGTGTTAACCTTTATAAATATAAATGTGAATTATACATTAACGCAAAAAGTTCTTACTTCTGCAAAACATTGGTGAATTCGAAGCTATCCTCGTTCTTTCCTTCCATATCAGAATCTAAAATGAACCCAATGTTTTGTTGAGGTACAAGTATGAAAAGACTCCAATGTTTACTGATAATATGTGACCTTTTAGTATAAATAATTTACATAAAGTCATAAAGCAATGAAATATAGTGTTGCATATCGTATCTTTCAACGTATGGTGCAAGCAAAAACAATTTATGCTGGCTTGGGTCCATCGCTTTCAATAAGTAGTCTTTAACAAGCAGACCGTCAAACATACATATAGAGTCTTGAATTGCATATGGGTTCAGGAAGCCACATTTGTTCGATTGCGTTTTCACCTTCTGCAAAATCCTATGTATGGACCTAGAAACATGACAATATATAAAATGTAAAATGACAAAATATTCCAACTCATCAAATAAGATAAGGTAAACGCATATGTACTTACATTGCAAACAAAGTTATAATGGAAGGGTTAAGCCATCCATTCGTGAAAAGCATCATAAGATCCTGGGTGGAAACTGAAATTTGTAAGGACTCTGATTGTCCAAAAACACGAGGCTCGACATTAACATGCATAGAACGAGTAGGATCTGGGTTACGCATCAAACGTTCATAGGCACTTCGAACACATGCTCTTTTATGTATCTGACCACGATAGCTGTTCATTTTCTTAATTAGCTCTTCTTTTTCCTTGCTAGCCTGCACAACAACAAGTACATTAGTATTCGTATCTACCTGATTGATAATCCAAAATCAAGTTAACTAGTCTCATTTAATTACAAGTGCTACATGTTTCAAATAAGATTAAACAATAGTATTTATTATCAAAAGGTTAAACATGTTAACGGTCTTAGAAAACAATGACAACAGCAGAGACATAACTAACCACACCAAAGTTGTCTAGCTTAATCTTGAAGAAACTTGTCTCATCAAAGCAATCATAACAGATTCCGTTTATTTAAATATAAAAGCATAACTTAATGAAACTTGTCAAAATGTTACTACTACTTTCTTTGGAGAGATAACATCGTACCGAATTGAGTGGGCGTGCACCCTTGGTCGCACTCTTGGTTGCCGTAGCTGCTGCTATATGGTTGGATGGTCCTTCTTGCCTAGACAGAGTTGGTGATGTTTGTTTTCGGGTGGAAGATTCTTTATTTGTTGCTAAAATTTGCTTGGTTGTTATTTGGTTGGAGGTATTTGTAAACATGTCTAAATAAACTATATAAGAATACCTTCATCGTGGTCAGATCTTAAGTAAGTGGTATCATCAATAACGTCATTTGAAGATGAAGCACTGATAGAAAACGGAGGTAGCTCATTAAACTGGTCATATTCATCCTCGTCGACAACATTATCAACACCAACTATACGTCGTTTACCATGCAGAACGATGTGCCATCTAGAATCATTCGGGTCCTCAACAAAGAATATTTGATTCGCTTGTTTTGCTAGGATAAACGATTCGGATACATAGCAATTTGTGGAAAGATTGGCACTTGTAAAATCGTAATCGTCAACTCTAACACCTCCTACGTTATTGACCCACTTACACTTTAACATAGGTATAGTGAACGAAAGATAATCCAATTCCCAGATTTCTTGAATGACACCATAATACGATTTTTTGGCAATCGTCGACCTTGCTTCATGATCACCCATTGAGAACTCAGGCGTAGCGGCTATTACCATCACTCCGCTATTCTGCAATGTACTCTTTTCATCTTGTTGCTTAGTGTAAAATGTATACCCATTGATGTCATAGCCTTGGTATTATTTTGTCACAAATCGCGAACCGAGCACCAACCGTTCCACCGTCCTATCTACATTTTGTAGCGTGTTACTTCTCACCTTGTTTTTCAACCAATCCGGAAATGTTCTGTAATGCTCGGTAGCCAACCATGCTTGTGTCTTATTACTATATTTTGCTATTAACATTCTTTTGTGTTCATGGATGTGTGGAGCAACACAAGTCATGTGTTCTAAAACGGTAAAATGTGCTCGATATAAATCATCTTGATTTGGCACTTCCAAATTCCTCCCAATAGTCCCAACCCCTTGAAGTCTACCCTCATGGCGAGATTGTGGGATTCCAATACTGGGGACATCTTTCATATAGTCTGTACAAAACTCAATTACCTCCTCGGTAGCATATCCTTGAATAATACTCGCCTCTGGTCGATATCGGTTCCTAACATATCCTTTTAAGAAACCCGTGTATCTCTCGAATGGATACATGTACCGTAGAAACACAGGACCACAAGCCTTTATTTCTCCTACAATATGAGATACCAAATGAACCATGACATCGAAAAAGGAAGGTGGAAAATACATCTCGAGTTGGCAAAGTGTGAGGATAATATCACTCTGCCATTCATCTAACACTTCTGGATCGATCACTTTTGAATGAATCAGGTTGAAAAATAGGCAAAGCTTTGTGATCGTGTGTCGAATGCGGTTTGGCAATATTCCACGAATTGCAATTGGGATAATTGTGTAATTAAAATATGACAATCGTGCGACTTCATACCAAGCAACTTCAAGTCATTCATCGACACCAACTTCTTAACATTTGAAGAATATCCGGATGGAACCTTAACACCATGCAAGCATTGACAAAATTTGGTTTTCTCGGCCTTTGACATGGTATAACAAGCTGTCCGAAGATACATATGAATTCCTTCTTTTTCAGCTGGAGCAAGCTCTGGTCTTATTCCCATTTCAACCATATCCTTTCGAACATTAACCCCGTCTTTTGTTTTTCTTGAAATATTAAACAATAATCCTATTAAGCTGTCACAAACATTTTTCTCGATGTGCATAACATCAAGACAATGTCGAACTTTCAAATGCTTCCAGTAAGGCAAATAAAAAAATATAGACTTTTTTTCCATATGTTGGTTGGAGTGGTTCTTTTTCGTTCTCCAAACACATTGTTTACTTCTTGAACTCGGGATAGTACAGCTTCTCCATCCAATGGTTGTCGTAAGACTCCTGGCTCAGCATTACCGTCAAACAACTTTTTTCGTCTACGGTATGGGTGATCCTTTCGAAGCGATCTTCGATGTCCCATGTATACCATCTTCTTACAATTTGGCAACCACCTTGAGTGGGTATCATCTTCACAAACAAGACACACCTTATATCCTTTTGTACCGTATCCAGACAAGTTACCGTATGCAGGAAAATCACTTATGGTACAAAAAATCATGGCCCGCAATTGAAAAGTTTCCTTCATGTACGCATCATACACTTCAATGCCTGTACCCCACAATTCTTTCATGTCATCAATTAACGGTTCCAAATACACATCGATGTCGTTTCCTGGTTGTTTTGGACCTTGAATTAACAATGACATCATGATGTACTTTCGTTTCATGCTTAACCAAGGTGGAAGATTGTAGACAGATAAAAGAACTGGCCAAATGCTGTGACGACTACTCATGTTTCCAAATGGGTTTATTCCGTCTGAGCTAAGTCCAAACCGTATATTTCTAATCTCATCACCAAACTGTATATTTCTAATCTCATCTCCAACCCGTATATTTCTAATCTCAATATTATCAATATTTCTCCATTGAGGTGAATCAGCCACATGTCTTATTTTTCCATCTTTTTTACGCTCTTCGGCATGCCAACGGAACAACTTTGCATCTTTTGGATTAGAAAATAATCGTTTCAGCCTAGGTATAATGGGCAAATACCATAATACTTTAGTTGGGGGCCCATTCTTCGTCACATCACTATTAATTTCTGTTTCAGTTTTTTCCTTATACCTTGATGAATTACAGACAAGACATTTATGCAAGTCTTTTTTTTCCTTCGTATACAATACACAATCATTGGGACATGCGTGCATTCTTTTGATTTCCAATCCCATTGGACAAATCAATTTTTTTGCTTTGTATACTGAAACGGGCAGCTCATTTTCTTCGGGGAGCAATTCATGCACAGCCTCTAACAAATCTGTAAAACCTTTATCACTCCAACCATTAGCTGCCTTTACGTCAAACAATCTCAACACTGCACTTAGTCTAGTGTGTTTTTTACACCCAGCATATAATGGCTTTTCCGCATGGACAAACAATTCTTGAAATTTGGCATGATTATTGTCATCTATATCACCCTCCAAATCATGTAACATGTCATCTAAGTTATCATGACCGCTGTCGTACGAATCATCATCATCATCCTCACTATGATCAGAATCAACCGTGTCACGCTCTTGTAATAATTCACCATGCCATGACCAACAAGTATACCGTTCTGTAAACCCAGCTGATATCAGGTGTCCTCTTATTTCATCAGAGTCAATATACGAACATATATGGTTACAATCTTTACACGGACAAGATATTCTTAATTTTCCTTTCTTTTCCCGATCATCCTCGGCAACTCTAATAAATTCAGACAACCTGGTCAAATATTCCTCTGAATTTCGATCTATCTTGTACATCCATCTACTTCGATCCATCTAGAATTTTGATCTATCTAGTACATTCACTCAAATCCCCAAATATGTGCATAAAACACAAATTTTTAGAAGTAAGAGAAATCATACCGACTTTTCCTTAAATACTCAACATGTTAATAACATTCGTATCCTAAATGGGATAAATTATTTAAAAGGCAATCCTAAAATTGGGGCAATCTAAAATTAATCTCTATTAGATTAATATCGGCTAGATATTTTACTAAGAGAGAATAATTTATACATTATTTGTACTAAATGAATGTCATAAATAAAAATACACCTTACTTGCACGGGTCAATCAAGCTAGTAGCATGTTTCGCGTGCCAAATTATTTCCGAAAACGGTCCTACAAATACAAATAAGTTACAAGTTAACAAAACAAAAATTCATATATCTAAACATATTTATAGTATCGTGAATTCTTATTACAAAATAATATATTATATTGAATAAACTCCCATCACAAATAACACGATGCATTATTGTATAAACTAAAGTATTTTGGTAGCTAGTGTTTGACATTCCTTCAATCAACTCATTCACAACTAAGTTCAATAACTCGGACACCTCAAAATAATCCAAAACTAACTATTGATAATTATAATAGTTTGTTATCTAAAATGAATTTACATTAAGCATTTGGGTAGTTAAATAAAATGCACATCAACGTTCTTGAATCTAGGCCACTTAGTTGCAATTCATGTAATTAACACTAGTAAAGTCTAATTCATATACATGAGGAAATTATATATAATGAAAACAAAGCTAGAGTAGTATACAATAATAATCAAGTATAAGAAGTTACCTTTAATTATGATTTGAGACAATTAAAATTTGATCATTTAATGCTTATGGAGACAATTAAAATTTGATCATTTAATGCTTATATTTGGAGACAATTAAAATTTGATCATTTAAAACTTATATATGCAAAGGTTTTGAAAAAAAGAAGCAAAAAAAGGTAATAAATTTGCTTCATATGTTTTCACCCGTTGAGTTTGCTATTTCTGTTTTGAACCGTTGGTGGGCATTGTAATAGAGCCCGGTTTTACGGAAGAAAAACGGGCCAGAGGTCCTTTCTACCTTTGGTAGAACTGGAAGCAGCCTCTCTACCTTAGGTAGGGGTAAGGCTGTCTACATCTTAACCTCCCACATACACCGGAAACGGTATTGGGTTCCCATAACCCGTGGAAGACGGCATTGGGCGTTACTTTCTTTCTTTCTTTATAAAGCTCGGTTTTAGTAAAGAGAAGGGGGCTCTATACAAGGAATAGAGCCCAGTTTCTACGCAAAAAACGCGGCTCTAAACTTTTTTAGCATAGAGCCCGGTTCTATCAGGAAAAACACGGCTCTATACCCCCCGGAATCCCTTTAGAGCCCGTTTTTCACAAAAACCTGGCTCTATGAAGGGGGCTCTATGTCTTTTTTTTAGTAGTGGGAAGTGATCAACTTACATTCACATATTAGAAGGATCGGATATCTTTTCTCTTATCAGTCACCTTGTTATAAGTCTTGTGATGATTACAAGAAACCGATCCATTACATAAATGTTTTGAAGCATATACTCACATACATACAAGCTTTAACCTAACACAAGTCATCATCATCTTTGAAATCAAACTTCAGAAATAACTGTACAGTCCTAACACAGATATTATTTTCATACTTACTATATCCATTTGTCAGTTTGATGGGAGTTGATTTTACGCTTATCATTAACAATTTAACATGCGACAAAATCAAATACAAATATGTCAATTCCCATTTGTTATTAAAACCACATTTGTCCAAAAGCTACCATTCATTTAACATATATTTATGATTCTAGAAGAATATCTAGTGATCGAAAATAACTGAAAAGACAGTGTCCAACGTGATTACAAACTTATCTATAGTACATGGGCGGACCTCAGAGATTCACGGAAACCTCATGGATTTTTGTCCCGTAATATAAATTTTGTCAAAAATCTCGATTTTTTTTTAAATGAACCAGCTGATCCTCAACTTTTTTGTCATATGTTTTGTTTAGTTTGTCCATCGTATTATCAGAAAAAAGAATGTGAACCTCGTCACTTATAAACGTGAGTCTACCCTAATATGATCTAGCTTTACCATTAACTTCGTAGTTCATATAGTAAACTAGTTTGAGTATTCGGATTGTTAAATACTTTGAAATTTAGTAAAATGCAAAAACGGCGCAAAATATAGCACAATAGTGTTCAATAAATGGGTTGAGAGAAGATTCTAATACTGTATAATTATATGTGCGATTGCAAAATAGATATGGATATTGTATACGAGCAGATGATCGTTTGTAGCAAGTTTGCATATAATAAACCTTGATTGACTCGCATGCTAATTTGTCTCCTGTTTGTTTATCCTTTCTTTTTTAGGTTTTTAAAGTTTTGAGATTGGGGATAAATTACCCTGAACCAAAATATACCTCTCAGTAAGAAAACGAGTTTAATTAGTGTGTTGTGAAATAAGTATATGCGAGACGTCTCGGGGTTGGTCTCAACTTTCTACGATTCACACGATCAACTAAACGTTGCTTGAGATGCAGTAATTGAAGAAAGGATGACATGAAATACTACAAAAGGAGTTACAATTTCTGGTCAAACCATCTTTATATCAAATAAGAATTTTAGATTCACAAAAATTCCAAACTCGAAAGTTTGTAACTAATTCCCACACACAAGGCAATATGTACCTATTTAACATCGCTAAGGAATGCATTAACATTTTAGATTTGGTACATTGCCATGTCATTGCAACATTATCCTTTATGCAGTGCCGCACCAACTTATATTTTAAATTAATTACCCGCAATAAGAATCGAGGCTTTTAGCCACAGAACATTTTTAGCCACGAAACATTTTAGGCAACGACCCAAGTCGTCGCTAAAGGTCCGTTAAACGATAAAATAAGCGCTTTTCAACCTTTGACTTTGCACTTTTAGCGATGACAAAGCCGTCGATAAAGCCTTTCAAACTTTGACTTTGACTTTTAACGCACGGTTTTTGGTAAAATTTTTTTATTACACTTTTAGCCACGACTTTGTCATAAGTAAAGGTCAAATATTCTTTCTTTCTTTTTAATTAGTGTAAGCTCAAACAATGTAAGTAATAAGAGCTTTTGACGACTTAAAAGTCGGGGCTAAATGTGTAATTTCTTGGCAAAATACTTTTGCATCAAAAAATTTGACACGAAAAATCTTTTCCCACTTAGCCTTTAATTTCTAAGTGCGTCATTTAATTTTATAAGTAGTCGAAAGTCAAAACTAAGCTACAAAGGTTAGTTACACTAGTTGTAAAGGAAGGAGCGTGACCTACATCTGCATTGCCACTTGACCGGCCCACTCTAACAAGGGATCGACTAGAACCTTGGACCGACCGACCGACTAAACCACCTTATTACAACTAGTCTTATAATTGAACGAGTAGGATGATGAATTACAATTTATTATGTAATAATAACGTGTTTCATGCATGTTGAAACTTAACTTAAAAATACATATAGTATGCAAAAGTGTATGTATATGTCTATATGTTCTTGTCGTGTTAAAGCTTTATATTTTTTTGAAGCACAAAGCCGGAAGATTATTCTAGGAAAGTCTGCATGAACATGGTTGTATTTCTGTTACATGTTATCATTATGTGCATCGTTTGTAATTTGTACCATAGAAGTTGTTGGACAATTACGAAAACAAACCCGAAGTTCGATTGTTGAACGCTAAATCGCGAGTTGCATCTAGCACAAGTAGTAAACACGAGAGACTACAAAGAATCGAATACTCACAAAGTTTAACTGAACGATTACTTGTTTATTAAACACAACCCTTGATCGATTAAACTTTGTGAGTATTCGGTTCTTTGTAGTCTCTCTTGTTTACTACTTGTGCTCGATACAACCCGTGATCTAGCATTACGCGATCGAACTTCGGGTTTGATGTCGTAATTGTCCAACGAGTGGTATTAGAGCTACGGTTGGGTCTAGTGGTGATGTGGATGGTGTTCCCTCGGTTGGACCCGGGTTCAACGGTATTAATGGATCACGCTAAACCTTGTACCGAAAGGAAGCCGGTAAAAGGAGGTGTGTTTCGATGGTAGAGGTCAGTGGTGCGAAAAAGTGGGATCATGACTATAATTAAAGGAAGACCCATGGTGGTTTGGGTTTGAGTGGAGGATTGTTGGGTGAACAAACCCAATTCCGCATCGGTTTAAAAACAATCTCAAAGTTAACATATAAACTTGTTAGGCTACTCTTTTTATCACCAATTGGTTTTAGAATAGAACCTTAGTTTGGCTTATATTTTGGTATATGTGAGATATCCGACCGTATGAATCTTAACAAGTGGTATCAGAGCTACGGTAGGGCCAGTGATGATGTGGATGGTGTCCCCTCAGTTAGACCCCAGTTCGACGGTATTAGTGCATCCAGGTAAACCTTGTACCGAAAGGAAGCCGGTAAAGGCGGTATGTTCCGATGGTAGAGGTTGGAGGCATGAAAAGGGTAAGATCATGACTATAGATGAAAGGGAGGGCTATGGTGGTTTGAGTTTGAGAGAAGGGTTGTCGGGTGTAGATCCTCCTTCGATGTGACAGTTTCGGTGATATTTATCCAATTACAAAGCCATCCATCCCAACTGCTTTTGTCTCCACAGCTCCTCCACGTGGCATCAACGTCTTGGACATCCCGATGACGATGTGCTATGCAACCTTGCTTCGTGTCATTTTTATTTCGTGTAATAAAGAAAAGTCTCCACATGTCTATCATGCTTATCAACTTGGCAAACATGTGGAAGCTTCCTTTTCATAGTTCGGATTCTACTGTTGAACATTGTTTCGATATTATTCATTCTGATTTATGGACTTCTCCTATTATAAGTTCTAGTGGTTTTAAATATTATGTTCTTTTTCTCGATCATTTCTCTCACTATTTATGGATATACCCCCTACGTTCTAAATCCGACATGTTTGATAAATTTCTACATTTTCGCAATTATGTAAAAAAATCAATTTAAATATGAAATTAAGAGTTTCCAATGTGATCATGGTGGTGAGTTCGATAACACCCGGTTACACACACATTTTGCTAATCAAGGCATTCAATTTAGATTTTCTTGCCCAAAAACCTCCCAACAAAATGGCAAGGCGAAACGAATGATCCGCACCATCAATAACGTCATTTGTACCCTCCTTTTTCAAGCACATCTACATCCTTCATTTTGGGTCGAGGCTCTTAATATGGCCGCTTACCTCCTCAACCTTCTCCCCTCAACATCTATCAAAAATGAAATCCTCTACACACGACTCTTTCTAAAAGAACCCGACTACTCCCACTTATGCATTTTTGGATGCCTTTGCTACCCTCACCTTCACTCACCTCACAAACTTGCCCCACGCGCCACCCCCTGCATCTTCTTGGGTTATCTTGCCTATCACTGTGGCTACCATTGCCTAGACCTTGAAACTAACAAAATCATTATCTTACGACACGTCACTTTCGATGAAACCCAATTCCCCTACCGATCCATGACTCCCAATTCTCCACCATCTTAAACATTCCTGGAACCCATCCCACCTACTGTCCTTAGCCACACATTAAATCATCCCGCAACCCCAATACCCACTCCATTACACGATACCCAAATTCCAAATGAACACACACCAAACCAAGACACAACCCAAACCGTCGCACCTGGACAACCTATGGAACCTATCACTACTGACCACTTTCCCAAGACCTCATTAGCCCCCTCCATACAACCCGAAAATGAACCTCCTCGAACTCATCACATGGTAACTAGGTCTCAATCAGGCATTGCCAAACCAATTGATCGTTTATCTCTACATACGTCTTCCATTTCCACCATACCTAAATCTCCTCTCCTTGCCTTAAAAGATCCTCAATGGCGTAATGCTATGTATGATGAATTTAATGCGAAATGGTACTTGGATTCTTGTACCGAGGCATTCGAATGTTAACCTGGTTCGCTCAATGTGGTCGTTTAAACATAAGTTTCATACTGATGGGACTTTGAGCCGATATAAGGCTTACTTGGTTGCTAATAGCAGTAGTCAGTAGCTTTTCGTTGATTGTGATGAGACGTTTAGTCCGGTTGTCAAACCGGCCACCATTCGCATTGTGTCAGCCTTGTTGTCTCTCGAAAATGGCTTATTCATCATCTTGACGTTAAGAATGCCTTTCTTAACGATGATTTATCTGAGACTGTCTATATGCATCAGCCTCCGGGGTTTGTTGATTCTTGATATCCTCATCATTTTGTCTTTTGCAGCGATCACTATATGGTCTAAAGCAGGCACCTCGTGCTTGGTTTCAGCGGTTTGCAGGTTATGCTACCAGGGCTGGATTTTACCACATTCACTGTGATTCCTCATTATTTATTTATCGAAAAGGATCTGAGGTCTTTTATTTACTTATATATGTGGATGACATTATCCTTACAACATCTTCTACTACTCTCCTTCAGCAGATTATTGGTTCTCTACATAGTGAGTTGATGTGTGGGTCGGGGTCGAGAAAACCTCCTTTTCTACGAGCAAGTTTTTCAACCCTCTAGGCAGTGAACCTAATCGTTGTAGTTTAGTATGGGGTAAGCCTCGGGGATTGATATCGTTCTCTATGGGAATAGGAATGCTAGAAAGAGATTTATTACGAGAAGGTGGGGTTGAGGATGATTCTTTTTATTCTTTTTTTATGTTTTTTAGAAAGCAAGTTTAAAATCTCGGGGTATATGATTGGGGGTGGTACTTCTATCGATTTCTCTACTTCTACTAATTATCTAATTTAACTAATTACTACGGATAGTTTATGCTAATTGAGGTGTGCTCATATGATGATTAAAGATGTGTTCACTTAGATACTATTACTCCCTAGTTATCTTTTATTGATCGGTTGAATTGTCACGTCCTTTATCTTAACGCGTTGTATTCTTAATAGTCGGAGGGGGTGCGTATTCCCTAGTTCTATGAATGTATATCTCCTATAGAATGCACGGGATTGGCAAGTATAATACTATCTCCCCCGAGCACCCTATCGTCATAAAGCACACTCACGCAATAAATACAACGATAGCCTAGTTGCACTCATAGGCTTCTATCAATTAAGACAAGAGACAACCTAACAACAATCAATAACTAGGTTTCATAGATCTAAGCAAACAAACAAGTAATTTAGCTAGACATGTTAACAAGCAAGCATACACACAATCAATTGAACATGAGGTAGACATAATGATAAATTGGAATAACAAACTTATCTTGATTTGTAAAATAGGGTATGGGACCCTAGAATAATGTCCAAGTCGGACTACAACTGAGTTAGGGTTTGCTTTCCAAAATTCTACCTCCCAAAATACAAAAAAATCGAATTCTATATATATATTTACAATCGCGACGGCGTCGCCTTTTGCTAGTGACGTCGTCAAGTCACCGTCATTAGGGTTTCGTCTGGGCCAAGTCATCGTTGGGACGGCGTCACTTGAGAGGTGTGACGCCGTCAGTCTTTATGCAGGACATCGTCTGAACTATGGATCATGGGCTTCTGGTGTGAAAAGTATGAGTGACGCCTTCCAGGAATAAGGCGTGACGCCGTCACGCTTTAGGACCAAAAATTCCGCTGAGCCATCGCGTGCAATTTTTGATCAAGTCTTCATAGAGGGACGGCGTCGCCCTTTGGATGGGACGCCATCATGTGTAATGATCAGGCTTTGAGTGTCTTCGATCTTGACATTGCCATTTTCTTCATGTTTTTGCTCATTTTCGTCCAAATACGCTTAATTCCAGTATTTTACTTGGAAACGACCTAAAAAGTGAAAAGGAATGATTTTAAGCAGTAACGGATATGAAGATGCTGAGCAAAGCTGCTTGAAGCATGAGGCCACTCTCAATCGCTCTTTTTAGTTGGCGCACAAGACTAATAAGAATAAGTAAGAATAAGGGTTCTACCAATTTTGCTCCCTCGAATATGCTCGAAGATCTCGAAATGATCTTCCAATTCCGGGGAGAATTCGCAAAACTTATGTCGATTTAGGGCTTAAATGACCCCTTAAAAGCATATGTTTTAAATCCTTATCAAAAATCCTTACACTTGGTATGTGCTTATCCTCAAGCAAATGTGCTTTTGGCCAATCAATTTATAAGTTAGGGGGCTTGAATCATTGGTTTAAAATAGTCTACAATAAGTAAAAGCGCCACAATAGTCATAACAAGCACGGAAATTATACACTAGCACCTCACAAGTGGTGTTTAGATTCTTTCATTTCTCGGGTTATATGAAATATAATATGAATGGATATGGAAGATAAACACTCATTACCTGGCATAGTACATAGATTACCATAAACTTGAGAATAGATCAAACCTCCACCGCTTTGGAGTAAGCACCTAGGAATAACTATCTAAGAGGTCTTTACAAGGGTTGTAACGTTAGGCTTAGGGTAGGGAAGTTAAGGGTTTTGTTGGATAAAGGATATTTAGTGGTGGCAAGTCAAAAATATTATGTTACAAGCATGTAAAGTGTGGCGTTTCTAAGCCAAGACTCGACTCACTAACAAGAGATAACTTGAAACAAAACAAACATAAACTTAAAAACATAAACATAAATGATAGATGTAGGATGGTAGCCTGTATGTTTTTCTCAATTTTTTTTCATTTTTTTTTCCTCGTACCTTTTTACTCTACCATCCTCTACGATAACATCAAAATATTAGAGATTTATAGGAGCATACATACACTTGAGTTTTTATTTAATTAAACTAATTTACCCAATTTGAAAAGATCAAAACACTTGGAGCATTTAATTACGTAGACAAAAGAAATTTGAATTTATCGTTCTTTCCCGTTACTCCATAAAATATTACTTTTACCCATGAGTCCCAATCGTCCCAAAACTGTGTACCAAAGATATGACTTGACTTAGCAACCATGCAAGTAACTAGATATTTGAACTAAGGGTTTAGTAATGATAACAATAATGCACTAAAGATAAGTGCATACAAGGTAGGCTAAGGCGATTTGGGTGTACATTTGGGGGTGGATTGTAAACAATGCTCTTCATTGATATTCCGGAAAACCGAAACATCACGAGAACTGCGAAAAGGATAGGCTTTGAGGGGTTAACTAGGGGTATCGTGTACTAAAGATGAGTACATTGCAAGGGTGTGGGGTAATTACTCAACCGATGTGGAAGATGTAATTATAATACAGGTTTCAAACAAGGGTTATCCTAATGCCTCTTATCATTTAGTTACTCCTAACTACACAAGTGTAGTCTCACTAGCGATCTCGGGATGCATCACAAAACAAGTTCTAGAATCTATTATACTACCGGTACACTCACTAAGCATTAAAGGTGAATGCTTTTATTCCTAAAGATCTAGGGGCAAACCTCACATTTTTTGGGTGGAATTTGAGCGGTAAATGGTTTTTTTGTGATAGTCATATAATTCCTATCCATGAGATGCTTTATTAAGACTAAATTTTAGCTCGTAAATGTCATAAAAATTTTTAAATTTTGTGCTAAAATTGCCCTAACAAATATTTCTCATAGTTTATTACACAAATTACCAAGGACAAGACAAATGATCAAGTGAGTGAATAGTTTCTAAGTTCCCATTTTATTCTCCCTCCCTAGACTTAAACTGAACATTGTCCCCAATGTTCCCCGAAAGTATCAAAGTTATGATAAAGGAAGGTAAGCAAGGAAAAGAAACTAGTACTCCCCTGATTAGCTCAGTAGGATATGTGTGAAGTTGCGGTTAAATCTTCTTTCAAGAAGAACGCATAAGTAATAAACTTCATCCAATATGTGTTTCTTCTTCTTGTCCAATATAACCTGCATACACATAAGAAAACAAACGAAACCTTCGCGTACAACCGGCGGTAAAACTATATATGACACACAACTACACTAGAAAACAAGTAAGATATAATGCTTGTGGAATGGATGTTTGCAATTTTTTCTGGAAAATTAAGACCTGGGAATTTCCAAAAATTTACAAGTTACATAGAAAACGAAAAACTAATCATTCTGTTTCTACATAGCCTGACGTCGTCAGGATTTAATCCTGACGCTGACATGTTGTCCTGACAAAAAGTGGCCTGCTGCGTTTTTCTGGAAAAATTACATCATTAAAACCTGGAAAAATTCCTACAAAACATCCATTATGACTCAATACAAGCATTTGACTCTAACAAACACACATATATATCAATTTCAATTATTTTAATTCTCATGTTCATGTTCTTAAAAACTTATGTGATCTTCCCTACACTTATCTTTTTGTAAAATACCTGTATATGTAATTAAGACGAGGTTAAAGACAAAATAAAGCATTTTCACAAAGTCTAACATAAGAATGAACAACAATGAAAAAGATATATAAACACACAAATTGAAAAACAAAACAAGTAAACAATTAAGCATGGGTTGCCTCCCACAAAGCGCTTTTCTTTATTTATGAGTCTTGTAGCTAGACTCGAAGTCGTGCTCCTACGTGACTTCCTTACCATCATCTTCTTCCTCATGACAATCTCTATTGGGGTTTTCCATCGCATAGTTATGTCCTATCGTGCATCTTTCTAAGAATTCATCTTGCCCTTAATTGGTTTTATATTCCGGTCCTAGTTTCACACATTCTTTATAGAACCCAAATATCTTATTCATCACATAGTCTACTCCTCCCTTCTTATCCCCCTCATTACTATAGTAGACCGATAGCTTAAGTTCCTTCTCATTATTGGATAGTGATGAGAATTTCTCAATCTTAAACGGCATTTGGTAGGCAACATCATCGGTCTCATGCTTGAATCTAACTATCCCTAACGACGGATCATAAGTCATCCTGGTGCTATCTATAAATGGCTTTACTAGAACTACATAGGACAAGCTAGGATCTATAGCCGTACTAATATCCTTCACAATCACAAAATCCGTAAGGTACGTGAAGCTACCTACATAGACGGGAAATCCCTTAACTCTACCAATGAAATTACATCTAACTCTAGGATCATTGGGGTCTTGCCTATTTGGGATAGGTTTTTTCATCACCCAATTATAGTACGTGCTAGTCATGATGTTTATTGGGGACTTACGATCAATGTAGACCTTTGCCACGAAAAGATGTCCTATGCAACATGGTATGTTGAGATTTCTAGGATTTACAAAGGTGATTCGTGGGTATCTCCTAGTATAAAAGGGACGAATGTCGCGCACTAGGTGTGGGTGGTATGAAAGTTCCTCATCCGTAGGAAACTTATTGAAGTGTTCATTACCTACTTCGTCTACTTCATTAGTTGATTCATCCTTAGGAGTCTCACTAACCTCAAGTACCGTCTCATGGTTTGCTTCATCACTATTCCTATTTGGTTTCACTAGGGTGATGGCATTGACGAAGTGAACGTGCTTTGATGAAGACGGGTCCCTAGTTTCAAAGTACTTGCTCGGGGTACTTAATCTTAACAACGAAAGCTTTTTCCGGAGAGTGAGTCGAGATGCATTAACATTTTCGATGGTCGTCCTATCATTATTGGTTATGGCTTTCAAGAGGTTATCTATCTTCCTATCCATCTCGACTTGTTGTTGGTTAAAGCGGTCCGAAAGTTTGGCTATTTGGGCTTCTTGGGATGTAACTAGGTGTTGCATCATCCCTTCTAGGTTTTGTTGACTAGGACCATGAGATCTTTGATTGTGCTGTTGGGGCCATGGCGAATCGTTAGAGGTGAATTCTTTGGTTTGACCCCAATTATAGTCGGGTTTGCCCCTCCATGCTTCTCGGGCTTCGTTGAATGTTCTAGGTCCAGGTGTTGTGGGGAATCTTCCTCCCATCCATTGGTACGCAAGGATGCGTAGTACACAGAAGCTTGTTCGGATAGTCTCGTGCAATTACGAGTGTCATGGGGACCACTACATAACTCACACAAAGAAGATACCTTGTTCACTTGGCGTGAAGGCTTAGGAGTTTCGTAGGAGCTCATTAGGAATTTGACTTGATCTTCAAGTTCGAGCATCCTACGATTGGAAGGTTGTGAGTCAATGGGAGGCAAGGAGATTGCCTTAACGGTTTTGGGCAACTCACGGGGGTCATTCCAACATTCGTTGTCATAGAGGGCAAGGTCCTCTATTGTACCCCACGACTCTTCCGCAGTAAGTTCACTAAGTTTGCCACCGGCCGCTTGGTCGATGGTTTTCCTAGTTCAGAGATTGACATGATCGTAAAAAATTTGGAATTAAAGCCAAAGATCGATTCCGTGATGAGGGACTTTATGGAGAAAGTCCTTGAATCGAGTCCACGCCTCGTAGAGAGTTTCGCCTTGACGTTGTTGGAACATCAAGATGTCATTCCTTAGCTTGGTAGTTCTCCCTGGTGGGAATAATTGGGCGAGGAAACGAGTGGTGAGATCATCCCAACTTGAGATGGATCTGACGGGAAGTCGCTCAAGCCAATTACTAGCTTGGTCCCATAGAGAGAATTGGAAGAGACGCAAGCGCGTGGTCTCCCGTGTGGTAGCATCAAGGTCGATAGAGTCAACGATTTTAAGGAAATCCTTGAGATGCTGATTAGGATCTTCGGAACGAAGTCCATGGAATGCACATCCGTAGATGTGGCAAAACGGGCGGGCCGGGCGGGCACGGGCTAAAATGGGCACGGGCTTGAATGGGCACGGGCTTAAACGGGCACGGGCTAAACGGGCACGGGCCAAACGGGCACATGTTATACAAATCGCTTAATAAAATACCTAAAACGGCTAAATAAATTCCTTAAACGTAATAACTTATTTATATTAACAAAAATTAATATATTATATAAAAAAAATCTTTAAAATGATCGTTAATGTTCAACAATTGAGAGAAAAAAAGTGCCCGTTTGTGCCAATTTAAGTTTTCAATGGGCTATATGTGCCCATTTCAAAAAAAGAAGGGGGCTAAATGTGCCCAAATCTTCTAAAAATTTGCCCATTTAGCTCATCTTTTTGCTTCTGGGCACATTTTGCCACCTCTACACATCCGTTTTGCACCAACCTGATGGTGTCGGATCGCAGGGCTGTAGTTTGAGCTTGAATTGGGAGCTCAATGGTGTTCATATAGCCTTGATGGCTCGGTCTAGAGTATTCACTAAGAGTACGTCCTCTTGGCGGGTCAAGTAGTGGTGGATTGAGTGGAAGTGGTTGATGTGGTGGTGGATCGTTGTTTGGTGGTGGATTGTCACCCATGGTGATAAGTGACAAGGTTACGAACAAAAACACGAAGAAAGGGGATAGACTACAAAGAAACTAATGAAAATAGAAAAAAGTCTCACTTGATAGGAATCAAGCAAGGGAACCTAAACGAGATAGAAATCTAATAGTTATTCTATTCCCCGGCAGCGGCGCCAAAAACTTGATGCGTGGGTTCGGGGTCGAGAAAACCTCCTTTTCTATGAGCAAGTTTTTCAACCCTCTAGGCAGTGAACCTAATCGTTGTAGTATAGTATGGGGTAAGCCCCGTGGATTGATATCGTTCTCTAGGGGAATAGGAATGATTGAAAGAGATTTATGACGAGAAGGTGGGTTGAGAATGATTCTTTTTATTCTTTTTTTTTTTATGTTTTTTAGAAAGCAAGTGTAAAATCTCGGGGTACATGATTGGGGGGTGGTACTTGTACCGATTTCTCTACTTCTAATAATTATCTAATTTAACTAATTACTACGGATAGTTTATGCTAATTGAGGTGTGCTCGTATGATGATTAAAGATGTGTTTACTTAGATACCATTACTCCTTAGTTATCTTTTATTGGTCGGTTGAATTGTCACGTCCTTTATCTTAACGCGTTGTATTCCTAATAGTCGGAGGGGGTGCGTATTCCCTAGTTCTATGAATGTATCTCTCCTATAGAATTCACGGGATCAACAAGTATAATACTATCTCCCCTGAGCACCCTATCGTCATAAAGCACATTCACACAATAAATACAACGATAACCTAGTTGCACTCCTAGGCTTCTATCAATTAAGACAAGAGACAACCTAACAACAATCAATAACTAGGTTTCATAGATCTCAGTAAACACACAAGTAATTTAGCTAGACATGTTAAACAAGCAAGCATACACACAATCAATTGAACATGGGGTAGACATAATGATAAATTGGAATAACAAACTTATCTTGATGTGTAAAATAGGGTATGGGACCCTAGAATACTGTCCAAGTCGGACTACAACTGAGTTAGGGTTTGCTCTCCAAAATTCTACCTCCCAAAATACAAAAAAATCGAATTCTATATATAGATTTACAATCGCGACGACGTCGCCTTTTGCTAGCGACGCCGTCAGGTCACCGTCATTAGGGTTTCGTCTGGGCCAAGTCATCGTTGGGACAACGTCACTTGAAAGGTGTGACGCCGTCAGTCTTCTTGCAGGAGGTCGTCTGAACTATGGATCTTGGGCGTCTGGTGTGAAAAGTATGAGTGATGTCTTCCAGAAATAAGGCGTGACGCCGTCAGTCTTTAGGATCAGAAATTCTGCTGAGCCGTCGCGTTCACTTTTTGATCAAGTCTTCATAAAGGGACGGCGTCGCCCTTTGGATGGGACGCCGTCAGGTGTAATGATCAGGCTTTGAGTGTCTTCGATCTTGACTTTGCCATTTTCTTCATGTTTTTGCTCCTTTTCGTCCTAATATGCTTCATTCCAGCATTTTGCTTCCAAAAGACCTATAAAGTGAAAAGGAACGATTTTAAGCAGTAACGGATATAAAATATGTAGATTTAGGGCTTAAATGACCCCTTAAAAGCGTACGTTTTAAATCCTTATCATGAGTTTCACATGACTGACCTCGGGGCACTTAATTATTTTCTTGGTATCTCTGTTGTTCATCATCCTACATGATTGTTCTTATCTCATAGGAAGTATGCTCTTCAGCTTCTTGAGCGTGCTCACATGGCTAATTGTAACCCCTCTTGGACTCCCGTTGATATAGAGTCTAAACTGGGTCTAGAGGGTCTTCCGGTTCAGGATCCTACTTTCTATCGTAGTCTTGCAGGTGGTCTTCAGTATCTCACTTTTACACGTCCTGATATATCTTATGCAGTCCAGCAGATTTGCCTCTATATGCACGACCCGCGGGAGCCCCATTTTGCTGCTCTCAAACGCATCTTGCGTTATGTTCAGGGGACTTTGGATTTTGGTCTACACTTATATTCCTCTTCTACTTCCTCTCTTGTTGGTTATACAGATGCCGACTGGGAAGGTTGCCCCTCTACACGCCGGTCTACATCAGGTTACTGTGTCTTTTTGGGTGATAATTTATTATCCTGGTCATCCAAACGTCAGCACACCCTCTCTCGTTCAGTACCGAAGCTGAATATAGGGGTGTTGCTAACGTTGTGGGCGAGACAGCATGGATTCGCAATCTGCTTCGTGAGCTACATTCTTCGTTATCATCCGCCACTCTTGTCTACTGTGACAACGTCAGTGCCATTTATCTGTCTGACAACCCGGTTCAACATCAGCGCACGAAACATATTGAGATAGACATACATTTTGTTCGTGACATGGTTACAACTGGTCAAGTGCGAGTGCTACATGTTCCCTCTCCAGTACGCCGATATCTTCACCAAGGGACTTCCTTCAGTGTTATTTGAAGAATTTAGATCCAGCTTGAGCGTTCGGCCTCCTCCGGCTCCAACTGCTGGGGCGTATTAGTTGATATTAGTTATCATTTGTTTCAAAGCCCACTTTGTATTATAGGCCTAGCCCATGTATGGTTTCTCTAGAATGATCTCATGTAAAACATATATACGGTTTATGAGTTGAAGGTACACGCATGCAAATCAAACATTCTAATAGAGACTCAATCTTATATCGGTTTAAAAACAATCTAAAAGTTAATATATAAACTTGCACCAATTAGTTTTAAAAAGGAATCTCATTTTAGCTTATATGATGGACTATGTTAGATATTGGGGCGTAAGAATCTAACAGAAGTGTTAAAAATGACAGCAACTAATTACTCCATACATTATTAGATTGTGTGTGTGGGTATGAGCGTTACTTGACGTAGCTAGGTAGAAAATAGATTGCAGCCACCATTGGATGAGCCCAACAAAAGAACTTTGTGAGGGGGCATCCAAGGAAAAAAAATGAATAGAGATCCTTTAATGTTAAGTTCAACATGACTAGTCATGTTGTCTCATATAAAATAGTGGTCCCCACAGATAATCTACTTTGAATTCAAATTAAGGGACTCACTATTTATTTATGGAGAAATGATTGGGAGACCTAAAAGTATGCTTAATTTTGTGCCTAAACATGTGTGGCAACAATTTATTCGTTGTATTAACCCGACCCACTACTTCACAATCCAATCAAGTGATGACACATAAGTTAGTCACAAAATTAGTCATGCCTTTTAGATCTCCTAATTTTTTTCTTTATTTATGTGAGAAAACATGACTAGTCATGTTGAACTCAACATTAGATGATCCCAATCTAAAAAAAAAATAGATGAATCATTCAAATTTAACCTATAACTACCTAAATTAAATATACTAGTTAGTAGTTACTTGTCAAAATTTTACATATAACGACCTAGATTAAATATACTAGTTAGTAGTTACTTGTCAAAATGTTCTTAATTACATGTCAAAATCAAGCTGGCTTGTTACATTAACATCAATCATAATCGTAAATCTACACACATCAAAAGGTCCTTTCCGTGTTACTAATATTTTTCCATGTGAAATAGGTTTTTGGAACCGATAACATGAATAAGATATATATGATGAAAACTTCAAATTCCTCATTGTATATAAGACAATAAATAATCTAATAATTGTCATTTGTATAGCCAAACCTTAGTTTCACGTAAGTTATATTTGTTGGTTTTTTAATTAAAAAAAGTAAAGAGCGGTAGCATTTGGAACTTTGCGGTTGGCCGGCATATCACTTCAACATAGTAATCTTCAAAAACAATTATACTACTCTTCGATCAAGTCCAAAATCCAAAGAAGATTTAAGATGTGATGAATATTCAATTTTGAAATCTTGATTCTGAATATGTTTATAGCACGAATATACTTGGATATATTTATAAAAGAAAAAGTGCCATGATGTTGTTTCAGAAATACGAAGTTAACCAGTAGAAGATTGGAATACATTTTTGGATCTAGATACATACAACTTTATCTATATCTAGTTTCAAGGTTTTAGTTGTACTATGCATGGATCGAAGAGTAGAATGGACCATGCATGT
This sequence comes from Chrysanthemum seticuspe, assembly GCA_019973895.1. Lineage (NCBI taxonomy): Eukaryota > Viridiplantae > Streptophyta > Magnoliopsida > Asterales > Asteraceae > Chrysanthemum > Chrysanthemum seticuspe. The sequence goes on along the minus strand of BPTQ01000006.1, from coordinate 278,635,497 downwards.
TGTATTTTTGTATGTTAACATATGTGGGTACTTTAAAACTAACAACTCTTCCATCCATGCGGTTTATAAACATTCCGACCTAGACAAACGTATAGTACTTCTGCGCGTAAACGTTCATGTTGCAATTGATATAGTTCTATAATTTGACACTTGGATAAAACCTCAAACAAACCTGAAAGCTTAGCATGAAATTAGTCAAAAAAATCACAAGAAAAATCGACACACAAATTCAAGATAATCGACAAAAGACAAAAATAATATGTACATGATATATACCCGCGAACACCTGTCATTGAAACACAAGTTGGAGACGTATCAGCCTATATTCCTACTAATGTAATCCCCATTACTGATGGACAAAGATCTGTTCGAAAATAAAGCTCTTTTATCACAGAATTAGACTTGCTATTAACGTCGACTTATCTGCCAATCGTGTTGGGTCTGCTGATCAGTTAAAAAATATGAAACAAGCCTTTATTAATAACCGATAAATTGATAAAGGTTACACAAATACTAGCAAAAGGTATATGCTATCAAATATGACCAGTGATTAGTACGTTACTTTTTAGTATTCGTTAACCATTTACAATATTCTGTTCCTTCGAATATACCAATAGACATGTCAAATCTTGAAGATTAGAGGCGTGTGATTTGACCTGTAATTGGTGTATGAAACTAAACAACTTGAATGAACCATCACAATTTTTCATCTATCCAAATGAACAGCCCACTTTATCTTTGAAAAATGATATTATTAGAAAGTTACGTTTGTCTGCATGCACTATCGTAAGTTCTTCACAATTTATAAATATTTTTCCTAACAACAGCCGGCTATCTCACGTTATTTTCTGCTTTATATTTCTCTGTTTGTCTTAACGTTATACTCACCATGATTCCTAAATAAAAAATTAACGTTAATTGTCATATATATACCCATCATTAACTCTAGCTATGCATGCTACTCATACTTAATCTACTAGATTAAGAATTTTATGGGGTGTAACCTTTCTTACACAATCACTATTTTCTTCTTCTTAGCCATGTCGATTTTTGTAACTACATATGCTTACGAGCACGAGCACGAGCATGAGCATGAGCACGAGCACGAGCACAAGCATGAGCATGAGCACGAACACGAGATAAAAGATGAAAAAGAACATGCAAAGACGTTTACTTCGTGTTTAACTGAGGCTGGTGTTCATAACTTTACGATTCATTCGACTTCGAATAATGATTCTTCCATGTATTATGAACTACTTAATTTCTCGCTACAAAATCTTCGGTTTTCGGGATCATCAGTGCCGAAACCGGATGTTATCGTGTTCCCGGAGACGAAAGACCAGTTGGCGAAAACGGTTGTATGTGCTCGAGGTTCAGGAATGGAAATTCGGGTTCGGAGTGGCGGTCATAGTTACGAAGGGACGTCGTCCGTGTCTATGGATGGACGTCCCTTCGCGGTCATTGATTTAACTAGACTAGACCGTGTTTCCGTGGACATGGACTCTGGTACCGCGTGGGTTGAAGCCGGTGCGACACTAGGTCAAACGTACTATGCGATAGCCGAGTCGAGCGGGGTCCACGGGTTCTCGGCGGGTTCATGTCCATCTGTTGGAATGGGTGGTCACATTTCGGGTGGTGGGTTCGGGTTGTTGTCGCGGAAATATGGGTTGGCTGCGGATAATGTGATTGACGTGGTTTTAGTAACTGCTGAAGGCGAGTTACTAAACCGTGATGCAATGGGTGAGGACGTGTTTTGGGCGATTCGTGGTGGAGGTGGCGGGGTCTGGGGAATCGTGTACGCGTGGAACATTAAGTTGGTAAGTGTACCCGAAAGAGTCACTAGTTTCATTGTGTCGAGACCGGGCACAAAGGAACATGTGACTGATTTAGTAAACAAATGGCAAAATGTCGCGCACAATTTGCCAGACGACTTTTACTTATCGTCTTTCGTTGGTGCTGGTTTGCCCGAACGAAAAGGAAAACCAGGTGTTTCCGCTACATTTAAAGGGTTTTATTTGGGGCCGAAAGCCAAAGCTTTATCGATTATAAGCCAAAATTTTCCAGAACTAAAAGTTGTTGAAAAAGATTGTAAAGAGAGTAGTTGGATCGAGTCGATTTTGTTCTTTTCAGGTTATGAAGAAGGAAGCACGGTTTCCGATTTGAAGAACAGGTTTTTACAAGATAAATTGTACTACAAGGCGAAATCAGACTATGTCCAAAAACCACTTCCACGGCTTGGTCTAGCCACCTTTGTTGATATACTCGAAAAACAACCGAAAGGGTATGTTATTTTGGATCCATATGGCGGCACAATGGCAAAAATAAGTAGTGATTCGATTCCGTTCCCTCATAGGAAAGGAAACCTTTTCACTATTCAGTATCTAGTCGAATGGAAAGAAATGGATAATGATAAAACGGATGATTACATATCATGGATTCGAGGTTTCTACGGGTCGATGACACCTTATGTTGCACGAGAACCACGAGCAGCATATGCTAACTACATTGATTCTGATCTTGGAGTGATGAACTGGATCAAAACTAGGGTCGAGTTGACTGATGATAATGAAGTTGAGATGGGTCGGGAATGGGGCGAAAAGTACTTTGGCAAAAACTACGACCGGTTGGTGAAGGCAAAGACACAAATCGACCCGTACAATGTTTTTAGACATCAACAAAGCATACCTCCAATGTCTTTGGATAGCAAGAATCAAAGGGGAAGTAGATTAAGTGAGTGACTTAAGGTACCAATTAAGGTGTGTTGTGAATCATATTGTTCGTCATGTTTTCTATGTGTAAATTTGTGAAGTAACCAGCTATAATGTTATAGTTTCATACTTGTTCCAAAGTTATCATTATACTTGTTAAATTAAGAATAGCTGAAATTATGCAAGATACATATTAATGCCTGGCATTACATGTTTACTAAACCAAGAAATCATATGAAGTTTTACTTGAAACCAAACTATAAAAGAAAGAAACATGTCTACTATATGATCCCAATGAAATCAAATTAGGATATGAAATTGTAAAAGAAGACGATTACAAATGTAGTGAAATTATATACATAGTTTGGTATGTCGTAATAAAAGTTATAATGAAAAAGATTATTATAATGTAATAAATATTGTTTGTTTATATTTATAAAACACAATGATTTATTACAAATAATGACCCGTTACATTAAAATCATTCTTTAAGAGTTTCCTATTTTTTTTTTCATTACATCTTGTAATAGAATCAAAATTACATAAAACTCCCTCATTAATTAACCACATTAAATAAACTTTCTATCATTAATGGGTATTTTAATCTTTTTATTATCGATTCAATTAGATCTTATCATACAAACCAAAACATGATTAATAACTACAATGAATCATTACATTACACTATTCATTCTATTACATCGTTTATTCCATTCAGTTGACATTCCATTTCGTCCTACCAAACGAACTCAGTCTTTCGTTTAGTATGTGAGTCATATCGATATTGTTTAAGTGAAACGAAGATACAGTTACCTCTTGCTTCGAGCGGTTGTCTTAGTAGTACCCCTTAACTCACTTTTTACCATGCTCACCCTCCTGGCTCACACCGCTCATTGTATTTGACAGTATGACGTAGTTTTTATCAATTTCTATTCTGTATTTTTTAACAGTTTAATAATTTTTATTTGTTAAACTTTATATTTTATGTTCCTTGCTTTAAACATTATTAGAAAAATTAAAAAAATAAATAAATAAAATAAAATAAAACAAAAAGATATTGATGGTGTTTTAGGAGGGTACTAATAACCCATCTTTTTGAGTCATTATTTTTGACTTACCGGTAATGGTACAATGACTACACTTGTTACTCTTTCATTAAATTATAAGGAATGCTAGATCTACGTAAGAATTACGTAAAAAATCAACACGTTAATGTGTTAGAGAGTGATTGGTCAGAGATAAGAGAGAAAGTATAGTAAAATAGACCGATCACTCTTTAACATGTTAGCGTCTAAATTTTTTTTGTATAATTCTCATATAGATCTAGCATTCCTTTTAAATTATACCTTCAAAAGATACGTAACTATGTATGATCACTACAAAAAAAGATTATCCTTTAGTGACACAAAAAAAGTATCATAGAAAGTTATAAAACAATGCGGCTAAATATAAAGATGCCAAGAAAAGTTAGAAAAAAGATGTCACTTGATTTTTTCTTTCGTACACATAAAAAGTGTAGGTATGAGTGAATTCGGTAAAAGTCTATTTATAATTACACAAAAATGTAAGGATAATATTTTACTGTTTCTTACACCTAGTTTTCACAAAAATGTCATTGAATCTCAAATTTTTAACATTTCGCCCATACTTAAGTGTTGATAAAATATTACATTTAGTGACATTTTTTTATGTCATTAATTAAAATCACAGTCATTAAAAATCAATTTTCTTATAATGATAATATATAGTGCATGTTTAACACTAGACGAATATATATCAACGCAAAACAACGGTGTATATCGGTAAATAATTGTATTTGTGAAATCGTGATTTTAGATTGACCCTTGATGTAAAACTTACGGGTTCAGTTTGTAGTCATTGCGAGAACAAATGGGTCAAAAACAAAAAATAATAAAAGTTTAAGGATTTAACAATATTTAAAACATTAATTAGTTTTAGATGATTTTACCATTTTTAATTAAAGGTATAATAGTCCAGTAATATTATTCAATTTTGAGCTTTTACATTTTAAGAAATATCATTCATTTTTTATAGGGCAAATGACAAAAAAATGCATCGAACTTGACACATTTTATGATTGTGTGTAGCCAACTATTTTTTTTCTTATTGTGTGTACTGAACTTTCAAAATTCGATTATTGTGTGTATTTTGTGATAATCCTGCCATGTAAAATGACCATTTTACCCTTCAAATTTTGAAAAAATTAGGGGTAAAATGGTCACAAAGTACACACAATAATCGAATTTTGAAAGTTCAGTACACACAATAAGAAAAAAAATAGTTGGCTACACACAATCATAAAATGTGTCAAGTTCGATGCATTTTTTTGTCATTTGCCCTTTTTTATAAGTGCAACTGTGTAAATTAGTATTGATAGAGAAATCGTGTATTTAAAAAATAAATAAATAAAAAATTGATAAATAAGTAGAGATTGACAAATATTAAAAACTTGCCATTTAAAAAGCTGGCATTTTAAAAGTAATAGTAATGTTGCAAAAATCGGTCAACTCGGCCGATTAATCGCCGATTAATTGTTAATCGGCCGAGTACTTTGTCGATTTTTGAAAATCGGTCGAAAAATCGGCCTAGGATAAAAATCGACACTAAGCAGTCAAAAAATCGGCCGATTAATCAGCCGAATCGGTCAAAATCGGCCGAATCGGGCAAATCGGTCATTTTAAAAATAATAATAATTTAGGCATTATACTTAATTTGGGGATCGTATATTTCACTTATAACGCACAATGGGCATCATAATCAGAATTGTAGCCTTTTACTGAGGTTTGGGAACATAGCAGGCTTGGAATCGGTTAAGATTTTTAGTTTGGTCTCCAGAAATACCAAAAAATTGCAGGAAATGCCAATCCGATTAATCCCGACTTGACCGATTACTCGCTGCAGGGTGGTCGACCGCCCGACTACCGATTCACGATTTTTGCAACATTGAGTAATAGAGATTGATATTGATAGAGCAACAATGTGACTTAAACTTGTTTTGAAACGAAAAATAAAATAATAAAACTTGTCATTTAAGTATTTAAGTTTAAATGTATTATAAGCAATCAATATTACTCAAATTTTAAGCATTTTTAAATTTAAAAAATACATACACATGCATCGTAAATAGTAGATAAACGAGCAGGGTAGCCCGCGCGTTGCTGCGGGTTCGGTTTGGCTTTTTTGTTTTTTATAATATCGGTTTGTAATAATAATTTTTTGTTTTATAACGATTAGTATGCGTGCGTTTTTTATAATCAAGGTGTATTTCATTCAAACAAATTGGCATTGGCTTGTTATCCGTATTAACCGGATTCTCAACCTTTTAAAATCCACATTAGAATTAATATATATGGAAGTCGATTTATTATCTGCCCCTAACTTGTTCGTATCATTAGAAGCATCAATCACGCTCTTAACTTGTGTATTAGTTGTCACTTGCTTCGCACTATTAGGGGATGTATTCTTTAGTTATACTTAATCTTATCAACAGAAATAAATTGTACTACTTTGTCACATTGCAATCAGTTCATGTTACAAAGTGAAGATAATGCGTCATTTTTACTGATACATGAAAAAGAAGCCGACTTCACAATGTACAACGATTGTTACAATGTTTGTGCAACCATTTTCTCGGTTTATGCTAACAACAACACACAATGGGTAAAACAAATATACAATATTCCTATCGAACTATTTTCAATGTAAAAATGTTTGGAATAATTTTATGGCATGTTCCCTCTCCTTGTATCCTTATGCCCAAAAACAGAACCTGCAGCATTCAAAAAAAAATAATAAAAAAAAATAAAAATAAAAAGTTAGATATTGTGAGTAAGTATAAAATAGAAATAAGTGTTATTAAAAAGTTGAAGGTAAATTATGGAGTTATCCTGTTTCCAGATTTTTTTTTTCCTTTTTTTTTAATTAATTTTTTTTCCCACTGGTTTCATATATATAAAAATAATTTTTTCCTGAGAATTATAGGGAATTGTATGTTGGAAAAAAAAAAGGCAAGTGTGTGAAAGGTTGCTCATTAAAATACATCATTAGTCTCCAATGGGCTCGGTGGCTATATGGTGGCTGTCAAATCAAGGTACTCATCAAGTGTGTACAATAAGCTAGACTAATTATATCACTTACTTAAAGTAAATCTTCCCTTTAAAATACACATACACCAAATCAGTTTTAGTTTAGAACCAAAGGTGAAAAAAACCAAGAACATAAAAAAAAAATAGGAAAAAAGATGACAACACCCATGCCATTTTGTGAAGAACTCGCTCGTGTTGCAGGATCTAGTCTTGTCAGGGACATGATGATTTTCCGTTTTCGAAGGGAGGTCAGTGTTGTGATGGTGGACGAAGGAGAGCTGATGAAGAAGGCGCAAGAAATCAGAGCTCGTGTAGCCGAGAGGGATTAGGTTATTGGAGAACTGGAGCTTCTATACCCATTTGACTCTTGTGTGGAAAGTATTTCAGAAATAACCAAGCTGCAAACTGAAGATCTGACAGAAGCCGCAACGATATTGGTTAAAGTTATGAACAAACAGAAGCGAGTACAGGAGCTTCTGTTGTTCATAGAGAAGCTGAAAGGCATGGTGTACTGATTCGGTTTATCTTGGTTTTTCTGGAATATCTTTTGGGTTTAAGCAGTCTTGTGAATGGGTAGTCTTGTTATGTGAATGGGTAGTCTTGTTTTGGATTTAAGCAGATTTGGTAATGTTTATGGTTCTGTATCTTTGAACATCCTTTTTTTTTTAATCATTCAGTGCGTAATGAATCTTAGGTTTGTGGTAACATATTATTTGTTTTAGAACATACCTTTCTTTGATATATGTTGTAGATAGCCGTCTTCGTATAGGCATGTTGTAGTCACGTAGTGCCAAACCGATCTTGGTAGCCTTTGGTTTGTTCCATAGGTAGTTGACTGTATAGGTAGCGGTATGTGTAACCTGAGTATGAGAAGAGAATGTGGTGAATACATTGAAAAAGAGTGATACATACCAAAGGCATGGCGTTATTTTTTAAATACAGTAATCGAAGTTGATTTACAAAAATCAGCAAATAAATTTATAGCAATCATTTTCTAACCAAATCTACATGTGTCTGATTATAAATCGTTAATAAACTTTAGCTACATATAAGTTTGCAAAGTAATTTCAAGTTAGTTTATAAATTTCGATGCTAAGATTTAGCATCACCTCGGATTTGGTTTTAGAATACAGCAACAGGCTTATGATATAAAACATAGATTTAAATGTAACACTTAAGAGTATGTTTATCAGCTAGATAAAAGGATGCTTGTATTAGTTTGTGTAACCATTTGAAGTTTGCAAAGTACTTTTAGGATGACTACGGATTATATTATCGATGCTTTTTTCTTGTGACTGGTTAAGCTACGTTGGTAAAGTGTAGATTTGTGGTGATGGGTTAGAAGTGCATATATAAAGTTTATTATATAGCTGAACATAAAAGATAGATTAAGATTATACCTTCTGAAATAGGATCTGCTCCATATCTTTGTTTATTTTCTTTAACCAACAAAGTAGAAAGAGCCTCTAACGACACATGTATGCATTTCTGTGTGGCTGCAATATTAGGAAGAAGCAAACAAATAAGCATATGTAAAAAATATATGGCAATACAGTCCAATCTTTGTAGTGAACTAAAAGGACATATGTAAATAGTATGAAAGTTGGCTTTTAGTTATGAAATGTTAATGTCACATATTGTATAAGTAAAATGCATATATTGACAGTAGCATATGTGATCAAAAAAAAATTTCATCTGTGGAGGAGAAGTATGTGTAAAAAAAAAATGGGTATATGTGTTGTTAAATTAGTTGGATATGTAAAAGCACACATGACCAAAAATGGCATTTGATCTTCTCGCCATAGCTCAATAAGCATTTATCCAACATTGATTGTATTGAACATAAAGATGAATGTATGCTACTCTCTTTTTTCCGTTTCAATTATCTTTTTCTCTATATTGCATTGTCATATAACTGAAAAAATGTTACTCAGATTTGCTTAAAATAGACTAAAATAAGCTAATGACCAGATTGTGCTTTTACATATTCCTATTTCATCATACTTATTGAAATACATGTTATATATCTCTTTTTGGGTTCTTCAAAGAATTCTTCCTTTACAGATTATCCATCATCTACTTTTTGGATATAAGATGATATTGCCAAATAATGTATTAATGAAAACGTATAATAAAAGACATGCATGAATTATTTGTGCTAGATACCATCCAAGCAAATAAAGTAGAAGTCTGAAAAAAACAGTGTCGATTCTCTGTCTTTTGTTTTTTATGCAAATAGTGTTCAATGTGTAATTATGTTTTATACATATCAGTATTGTGTTTGTCATTATGCAAAAGGTATAGCCTTGTTTTTGCTATTTAAGAGAGGCTAACTGGACATATATTTGGTCATAACTTGTAATAAAGAAGGAAGTAAACATAATGTCCAAGCGCCCTAAGTGTGATAAGCTTAGAAGTGAAGCAAACTCGAATAACTGGTCTGATATGCGGGTGTTGTACTGTCGCCAAGCTGCAGGCCAAGATATTCAAATGACACAACAAATGAATGGCCTATGTGCTACGTTGGTCAGTGTTACTCGTGAGAGGCTTGATTTTATTCAAGAGCTGGAAACAGTTGGGAATGTTTATGCCCAGAAAACCGCAGAATATTTAAGAGAAGTACAGGCAAGAGATGAACAAAAGCTTATGCAAATGCGCATTCTGGCAGCTGAACTGGAACTAAACTTTCATAACAATGATTTGTTTATCGAAAAGCTTAAGGGCTCAATGGATTGGTAAGTGTGTGTGGACAGATGGTTGATTCTGATGGTGGTGGTGATGTCTTCTGTATGTTGGTCTTTCTATTTGCAGTCATGTATGTGTGGTGAATTTTAGTTTGAGTGCCGTTGTGATATGTGGGTCTAGGCTTTGGCATATGGTTGTAAAATATTTGATTAAATAAAAGTCAGTCTTTCTGTTAAATAATTATATGATTTTCACCTTTTATCGTGGCTGCATTTCATGATCCATTCTGAAAATCATCATCTCCACTGTTTCTAGTTTAAATCTGTTTGACCAACTGTCTTTGTGGACCTGTTTACCTGTTAATGCAAGCAAATCTGGTTAACATATACATATGTGAATGTAAGTTTTCAAATTAACAAATAACACTGTTTTTATATTGGATATTAGCTATTAATAACATATGTGGTTGTAAGAGTTATAATACCTTAGTATGGTTATTCACACGAATATATTGGTGCCATAACCAATCGTCATATAAAATAAAAGATCACAATATTCTTGGTCTATTAAATGCTACACGTATTATAGACAGGTCTTCGAACTAAGTTCACATGAGAGACTATTGCTTGAAAGATAACCTGCATCATAAAAATATGCGATAATCGTATTAGACATGTGACGTGGTGTAAGTGTGATGATACAATAAATATCCTAACAATTATCTGAATAACGATACTAATATTAGTTTTCTTTTAGCAACAGCGCATAATTTAATTTGTAAATGATACGTACCAGTAAGATACTGAAGTCCTCACTTTATCATGCAAAAAAAAAAAAAAAAAAAAAAAAACGACGATATCTTTGGGCTGTTAAATGCTATCTTGTGGTACACAAATTGCGTGTTTTAGTAAATTTATGTTTCACAAAATAACATCTGACAGCCCAAGGATATCGTTTTTTTTTTCATACACTTAACAAAGATTCCTGTCATGCATCCTGCCACTGTGGGAAGTTAAGAATATAGGGTCAGTACGCGTAGTTATCATTTAATATGTAAAGTGTCTACCAAAATAGAAAGTTTAATTTGATTACTTTAGGCTATAGAAACAGTGAATAAATTAGGAACTTATCTTCTTCGAATGGGCCTGTACAGTTACATATTTCATCTCGACAGTTACTGATTGCAGCCGTCTGCATATAGATACCTGCAATAACAACAAATATCGAATCAGAATATTAGAACCTATAACCGGTATTACTAATAGGAAAATGTAAGTGTAGTAAAATATAAAATAATTCCTTGTTGGTATGAAATAATCAAAGAAATGGCACAATATCTGTTCATCTAATGCATCAAATCATGTTTACAGTAGATGAGAGTGATTCATGTGTGTAAACGTGTTGTGACAACCGGACCCAAGTGTAGAAAACCGCTTACACAAACAACGATACCACTAAGACTAAAGCAGTATATCAGTTACACCCAACGACATTGACATACAGCAGTAATGTCATCATAATGGCAAAACCGATATTACCTGGCAATCTTTAAATTATAAGTTCATTTTATACGTATAAGATGGTATGCCATAGCAATATAAGCAGATATGGATGCAAAATTACCAAATAAGTAACCTCTGGCTAGGCAATATACTGGACTAATTGAATCCATTGCAACCAGCCCATGCTAAAAATAGGCATTCTTTAAGCTTAAAAGGAAATTTTGAGTTGTGAGAAAGTGGACGAAACCGCAATGGATGCAATTGTATGACAGCGGTCTCGCCAAAATTTGATAAATTTCAAACGGCGTAGGTCATATAAATCATTACCCTTTACAAAGACACAGATAGCTGTCTACAATTCAGAAAATGGTGAACACGATGCTTACCAGTAAGCGTAAGATGTTCAGCCATCTTAAGATTTCGCATAACATTCCACTGCAGATATTGTTCCATGTCCATTGTCATTCAAATGCTGCATAATAAATACCCAACATCCGTAAGTAACAGTATTCAATTGAATATGTAAGATTCATCTTGAAAGTAAATACCTGAAACTGGGAAGAAATGAAATCTTGTATGGAAGGCTAAAGCTATTGCTGGATGGATTCTTCACATTTCTTTTGGCACATGTAGCCTGTAACATAAAAGTGTAATGAGTTGAATAGCTAAAAATCCTTACTTTGTCACATTTTCAGTCTTACTCGTGAGTCATGTATTTGTGGTGAATTTTAGTTTGAGTGGCGTTGTGGTATGTGGGTCTAGGCTTTGGCATATGGCTGTAAAATATTTGATTAAATAAAAGCCAACCTTTCTGTTAAATAATTATATGATGTTTACCTTTTATTGTAGTTGCATTTCACCATCCATTCTGAAAGAACTTTCACTCAAATGTTTCAAGACCAAATCTATTTGAGCGGCTGTCTTTGTCTAGCTGTTTTCCTGTTAATGCAAGTAGATCGCACGATTAAGATATATATATGTGTGAATGTAAATTTTCAAATGAACAAATACTATTTTGTTTACATTGGACATGTGATCTGCTATAAGTGTGATGATACAATAAATACCGTAACAATTATCCGACCAACGATAATAATATCAGTTTTCTTTTAGCAACAACGCATAATTTAATTTGTAGATAACATGTACCAATAAGATATTGAGGTGTTCACTTTATGAAGGAGAAAAACGAAAAAAAGCCAATATCTTTGGGCTGTTAAATGCTATTTTGTGATACACAAATCGTCATGTTTTATTAGATTTGCGCTTCACAAAATAACACCTAACAGCCCAAGGATATCGTGTTTTTTCTTTTTTTTTCATACAACCGACGAAGATCCCTGTCATATCTCCTGCCACTGTGGGAAGTTAAGAATATTGGGTCAGTACGGATATTTGTCATTTAATATGTAAAGTGTATACTAAAATAGGAAGTTTGATATGATTACTTTAAGCTACAAAAAAGGAGAATAAATCAGGAACTTATCTTCTTTGAATGAGCCTATTCAGCTACATATTTCATCTCGACAGCTATTGATTGCAGCCGTCTGCATATACACACCTACAATAACAACAAATATGGAATCAGCAGATGGGAACCTATAGTTGGTGTCACTAATAGGTAAATGTAAGTGTAATAAAATCTAAAGTAATTCCTGGTTGGCATGAAACCATCAAATAAATGATGCAATATATGTTCTTCTAATGCATTAGAGCACCTTTACAGCAGATGTGAGTGATTCTTGTGTGCAAACATGTTGTGACAATTGGACTCAAATGTAGAGAACTACTTAGACAAACAACGATACCAGTAAGACTAAAGCAGCATATCAATTATACCGAACGACATTGGCATTCAACACTAATGTCATGACAACGGCGATTCCAATATTATCTGCCAATCTTTTAATCAGAAGCTTATTTCATAGAGATAGGTTGGTATGGGGTACCAATATAGATATATATGGATGCAAATTTACCAAATAAATAACCCGTTGGCAGACAATAGAGTGGACTAATCGAATCCATAGCAACCAGTTGGTGGTAAAAAAAGGTATACTTAAACCTTAAAAGCTAATTTTGAGTTGTGACAAAGTGGACCAAACCGCAATGGCTGTAATTGTATGACCATGTGTTTATGAAAATCTGGTATATTTCAAACAACGTAGTTCACATAAACCATTATCCTTTATAAAGATGCACGTGACTGTTTACAATTGAGGAAATAATGACATGATGGTTACCAATAAGCATAAAATCTTCAGTCATTTTAATATTTCGCGTAACGTTCCAGTGCAACTATTGTTCCATGTCCGTTGTGATTCCAATACTGCATAAAAAAAGTGGTTAACGTCCCCAAGTAATATTATTTTATTAAATATGTAACATCCATCTTGAAAGTGAATACCTGAAACTGGAACAAAAGAAGGAATCTTGTATGGAAGACTTATCAGTATTCTACCAAGAAAAGTCGAGCCCAATACATCAGTAGTAGAAGTAGTTTCTTGTAAGACGAATAACGCTCACCACATTTCTTTTGGCACGGGTAGGCTGTAACACAAAACTGTAATTAGTTGAATAGCTAAAAATCCTAACTTTCTCAGATTCTCACCTAAATTATTAGAAACACCAAAAGGGCTATCTGATAAAACTAACTAAACATGTAAGCCTATCCTACCTGAAGTGGTTATTTAGGTATATGTAATTCACACGAAGCATTGTCGTTCATAAAGACACAGATGGTTGGGTACAATTGAGTAAAACCAAATACTATCCGTACCAGTAGGTATAAAGTCTTTAGTCATCTTAATATCTAGTTTGAGTCATCTAAATTGTTTGTATTAATGTTTGCGCTAACGGATGTATACATATAAGGTAATCGAAACATCCCTAACTAATATTATTCCATTAAATATGTAAAATTCAACTTGAAAGTAAATAACTGCAGGCGAAGAAATTTGTAATCTTGTATGAAAAACCAAGTGTTTTGACACATGCATTATAGAAATCATAAGCGGTGATCAGTATTCAACCAAGAAAAAGCAATCCAAGTACATCAGTAGCAGGATTAGTTTTTCTTGGCCGAATACTGACCACTACATCTAGTTTTCCAAAGGTTGCCTGAAACCCAAAAAACGTAATGAGATTTAAATTCCTGACATTTTCAGTTAAATAATTAGAAACACCAAAAGATACATCTCATTAAACCAACCGAACAACCATTCAAAACATAGAAAATTGCATGTTAAAATTCCTAAAAAATAAGATCTACAGTCAATTACCACTTAAACTGAAAAAAACATATAACTAAACTGTTAAGTTACATCCACCATACATCATGAATGTTTCTTCCAAACTAAGCTAAAAACCACAACAATTAAAATAAATTACTGAGAACATATGTAGAAGCAAAATAATTGGAAGATAAGAGATAAAACCTAAAAAGATCGTACAAAATATATATATATATATATATATATATATATATATATATATATATATATATATATATATATATATATATATATATATATATATATACATTATATATAAGAGGAGGCATGCCACATATAATTCCACTTGGCATCCCATAATGCCACGTCATCAACATTAAAGCCACATCATCAATTTAATGCCACATGAATGCCAAATAATCACATTAAATGCCATGTCATCCGATTTTGTACACGTAAGCAACTATTTAATGTATTAAATTCGGATTAAATTTTTAAAAAGATTGTCCTCTGCAAGATTCGAACATGAGTCATTTAATCCACACACAAATGCTTCAACCATTAGACCAAACAATTTTTTGTGATTTAGAATACAAAATAAGTAAGTTATGCTTAAATAATTGATATTGTTGAGCTATATTTAAAGAATAGATTATGCATTAAATCATTTGACGATAACCTCAAAACCCTAATATGATTCATTCATTATATCATCTCTTTTTTTAATTCAAAACCCTAATTTTCACGAGGTGCATGTTTTAATCATTAATGGTTAGTGACCTTCTATCATTCAGGTTAGTCATGTCTCCACCATACTTACCTCTTAGCTTTACAATTGTCTGCTGAGTAAACCTCATATGCTTTTCGTTTAACAAAACAGGAGTATAATATCTGTTTTACAACTATAGAGAGATCTGATGATAGTCTAATTTTCCACTTACCATTTTCAAAAGCAACGAGAGTTCTACCTGAGGTAAGGAACCATACTCATCTAAAAGCATCTGTCAAAAAAAATTGAATAATAAGTAATTTTATATGTTTTTACTTTCTGTAGCTGTTGAAAAATCTGGTTGAGAGAAGGAAAAGTGTAAAAAGATCAATGAAGAGTGCAACAGGTCTCAAACACCAACAATTTGATATTCAATAGCAAGCATTGAAACTCACGGCTAACAATTTGATAGATACAACTCTTCAATGTTTGGTGACCATTCAGTGGTTGCTGAGGGGTCATGCATACCTTCTGACCCTTCGCGTTCGGTTGTTTCTCATGTAGAGCTCGCTAACGAGCATTCTGAACAACAGGGAATAGTTCCTCCTACATTTACATGTAATTTCCTTATACACTTCCTCCGGTAGTAAGTTTTAATTCTCTTTTTCAAACATGATGCTTTATTCTTTTAATATATATTGGATCCAGATTTGCCAAATGCTTATGTTACTTTGGATTTTGAGGCAGAAGTGAATTGGACTAGGACTGCCACTTTATCGCCTACGGGTGTCAGCATTAGTTATCCGAGGAGGCTATCCCAGAAAAGGCAACGACCGTGATATGGTAAACTCTACTAATCATATTAACACTATACTCTTCTTGCATATTAACACCATGACTCATGATGTGAGAGGTCACATGTCCTCTTTTCTTTTTTATCATATACTTTATGTGAAATTTTTGACTCATTTAGTAGTGCAGTCCCAACCCATCACTCTCTTCATGACGAAATTTCGTTTTAATGATTTTGAGCAGATTCCTTAAGAACAATTGATGGAGAATCATAGGATTTTGAGTTTCAACAGCCTTAAGACTTTGAGATAATTACTTTTATATTTACTTTTTACATGTTTTGTTTGTTTATTGAAGTATGCTTTGATTTTAGTGGAGTTTATAGCAATTAGGGTGATTGTTGTTGTAAATAAGCAATTATAAGTAAGCACTTTAGGAATTAGTGTTTGGATAAACCTGATTAACAAGCAATCTTCTGTATTTCTAAAACAAGACTGTGAACTAATAACAATTGTCACCAGCATACAAAAACAGATGGAACTCCAAGCATTAAAGGCAAAACATCGAGAACATGAAATAAGAAAACATGTAGAGGCAAAACATCGAGAACAGGAAATAAGAAAACATGCAGAAGAAATGGTTAACAACATACAAAAGGAGATGGAAGGTCTAGCTATAGAACGTCAAGAACAAGAAATAGAAAGACGAGCAGAAGTCCGAGCTCATGCTATAATCTTTGAAATTGAAAGGCAGCGGTCTATTCATAAGCAGGATCAGAATGAGCTACGTGTCTCTCTGAACCAAGGCAATAATATACATCTTAAATTCTGCAAATGTCTCAAAGTTCATCCCATCTTCCAGGTGTCGTGTCCAAATCTTATGACTCGACCAGAGGCGGTGAGATCCCAAAGGAGTTTAGTCTCTCTACAGCAAAATATGAGGCCCAAGACGTTAGCAGCCAGGAAGTATTACCATTTCCCATAGTCCATAGACTAATTATGCTGGTAAGATTACATGCATTTTGTTTGGGTGCTGATGATGGCATCTATAAGGAGCTTGCTGTATTTTGTTTTAAGTTGATGATGCCATTTGTTTTGTAGTAGGAACTATGGTTTAGACGTTTATTAAGCATTTGAATTCTTAGATCAAAGACATTAGCTAATAACTACGACATATATAATATTTTTGACAGAAAGGTTTTATTACTCTTACTATATATGTTAAAACAGTTATACAAATATGTAAATTTAGATATTCACTTTAGGAATTCGTCCAAAGCATGATGAAATTGCTGCAAGCTTGACGTGGGTGTATACATTGCAGACAATGGTTCCATTGAAGTTGCTTTGGTGCAAGTAGCCTTACTCCATCGAGCTGTCAGGCAAATCTCCAGTCCTATGATTGAACTGATGTTGAACGTGTTGCGAGACGGGTTCGTTTAGACCAAACACTGCAGGGTTCAGAAGGTTGACTTCACTTCATATTGCATTTGGAAACATATTTCCAAGAGTGTTGGATGCATTAGGTAATGATCCTCAAATGGTACTTTTTCTTTCTTTCTGTAATGCGTACAAGCTCTTAAATCGTTTTATTCAAATAATTAAGTTGTTATTCTTACTGTTCATTTTTTCTCATGTTTTCAACTTCAACACATCAATTAATTGAAAAATATAATAGTTAACGAAAGACTCTCTCTGAGAACTTTACTGTGAACCGGTGACCTAAGGATCGGAGAACAGCAACAACTATAGTCGAGAATATGCTATTAAACAGTTGAATTTTTAAATCCATATCCAATCTTTGTTTTAAAAGTACAACGGGTTAAATGGGTCAAAATAAATTTTAGCTAAAACTAAATTGGTTAAGTGGGTCAAAATGTTTTTCAATTGATTTAATTCTTAAATGTAAATGATGGTAAAGATGAAAAAAATGAGATCAAGTGTATTTTTTTAATATCAACCTGAGAGTGTGCTTAACGGCTATTTTGGGTTTGTATAGTTTTGCTATGGTAGCTTACTGTTTTGTTGCACTCACACTTAGCGGAGGGATTGGGTATTGTTGTTGTTGATCATTATTAATATTTTTTGATTACCAGTTCAAGGTTGCACCACCTCAAAAAAACAAGCACCAACTATAAGCATGAATATGTACGTCTTTCTTAACTATTGTTATTGTTGTGCATGATAGCGCCATCTGAATTTCCAAAGAGGCTGTATGATCTATTTCAGAATGCAGCTAAAGCTACGAAGTCTCTAAAGCTGAACAGCAATTAAGCAACTTAGCAACCTTGGTATGATTTCTTTCTTGATATAAAAATACTTGCATCTATGTTTAAGTGAAACCAGATAAAAAAAGTAACTAGATAATTAGTATAAACCTTTTGGCTCATTGGTGTTGTACCTTTGATTGTAAATGGCTTGCTTGGGACATGTGTGTCATGCTTTTACCTGTTACTGTGGTTTAAGTTTGAAAATTATGGAGGAGAGTAACATCACTTGTGAGAGTCTTTCTAGAACGATACAAAATGATCGTTAAAGATATGTATGAAGAACAAGCGAAAGCAGATTTTGACGCGCGGCATAACACACCGAAGGTGAAGTATCCTACACCATTCGAGAAGCAGTTGTCATATGTTTATACTCATGCTATCTTTAAAAAGTTTCAAGTTGAGGTTCTGGAAACAGTAGCTTGTCATCTTAAGATAGAAAAAGAAGACAGTAGTTCCATAACGTATGTCATAAAAGACTTTGAAACCAATCAAGATTACATGGTGGAATGGAATGAGTCACAGTTGGATATCTGTTGTTCGTGTTGTTCGTTTAAATTTATAGGTTATTTGTGTAGGCATGCCATTGTGGTTCTTCAAATGTTGGGTGTTTTCGCTATCCTGGTCATATATGTACTAATTGTGTTTGTTTATTCTCAGGGATTCAGAAATGTTGGTTCATGGCTGGGCTGCTCAGCTTATTCATGAAGCTGGAAGAAAATTTGTAGCACTGAGTGTTATAACGGGAGCTAACAACAACGGACTTGACATCCCCAGCCTTCTTTCATCCGTTTCTGGACTGCATCAGCAAGCACACATTGATTTTAGGACAAGGTATTTTTTCATTTGGTAAGCTGAGAATATATTTGAGTTGAACGAGCTAGGCTGACCACTTCAGCAGATGCCAGCTTTTCAAATAGCACAGTGATGAACGCATTGAGATATATTTTAGCAACAGCCATGGGAAATCTTTCAAATCTTTAGTTCTTTGATGAATATTTGCAGATGAAGCAAAGGGGTTGACTGACTGTAAAATTCCAATTTCATCAAACACTTCAATTAGTCGTTGAAGAACTTGATAAGAATTCCATCTACAAGTAAGTTTTATTTCTAAGAGAATCATAACTTACCAAACCCCACATACGTTTCTCTATGAGTTATAGTAAAGTTGGAGCGCATATATAAAGATTTGAATACATGTGATTTTGATATTATAAGTTTTTATTTTACTGATTAAAACAATTTAAACTATGGGTTGTTATATACTTTCAGTCAACAAGATGTGCAATATTCAATTTTCATTAAGAGTGTGGCGTTGGCTACATATTGGCTGCAAAGTAATATGCAAAAGATAGATGATTTCTTGAGGCGTTATGTCATGAGTCAAGAACGGAAGGTTAGGCAAATTTTAGTGTTAGAGTTCAACATCATGCCTCAAGTCGGAGAAATAGAAACAGAAAACCAAGAAAGGGAAAGGAAAAAACAGCAAAGGGAAGAAGGGTAAAAAGGGCAAAGGTAAAAACTAAACAATGCATATAATTGGATGAATCAGTGATTCTTTATTGGCAAGGTTTTGTAAATTCTTTTGCAAGAAATGAAAATATGAGCTATTTTTTAGTTCAAGAATCATACTAAGATGCTTTGTATGATTTCTGCTTAGAGTCGTTTCCGAAACCACTCACTCTATAAGTAGACATCATAAAAGAGTTTTTTGTGATCTTGATCTTCGACTTTATATGCTGGTCTCTAGCTTTTGGCTTTTTTATATGGGATTGATCATTTTTTTCTAAATATATATGCGTATGAAATATCACTCCAATTTTGAAATGGTGTCAAGTTGGCATGTGATACTGTATAGGTATATAGGTTGTTGAGCTAAGTATTTTAGCATACTTGCATCTTTGACACTTCGCTTCATCAGCAGGTGAAGAACTTGCTTTCTAAATTTGAAGGGCTCACAGATTTCTGTATCAGTAAGTATTATCTTTTAAATGTGATGGTGTGGTCACTCATCAGTTGATTTAACCTAATGTTTGAGTTATTTTAATTTACCTTTTAGCAATTCTCTGCTAATCTATCTACTTCAGTAGTTTGTGAACCAGATATAAGTCTTGGCTCAGTCGCGACAACCATATTTACTGCCGAGTCCTGGCTCAGTCGCGACAACCATATTTACTGCCATGTAATTTTTTAAGTGATAGTTTACTTAATTTTTTTTGTTAATTTGGTAGCCACACATGTCTTTATTCCATTATCAACATATTTTGCCAAATTCGCAGCCCGGTGTCGGCCACGGAGTGTATAATAGAGAAGTTAACAATGAAAGATTCAAGCTCTTGCATAAGGGATAAGTGGACAAGTTAGAGTAAAAAAGCTGAAAGCCATTATGTTGAAGACACTACTGCAGTTGAATGTCGACAGAAAGACCTGAATGAGGTTCTTCATAACTGGTATGTACAGTGTGTTTTCCTTCAAAACTAAGTAATCAAATAAGCGTAAGAGTAATCAAACCTGTGCTACAACCACTAAGGAGGAAGGCGGTAGCAGCAATACCAAATAAGCGTAAGAGTATTAAAATTTGGGTATAAAAAAACAAACATTTAAATAATTATATAGATTAGGGGTCATTACTCTGGGTGTCCTGGAAAGAAGTAAAGGGCTATATTATTATCAGATGGTTCACACTCCTCGAAACGTTTTTGCCACAGAAGAGTCTTGGGTTGTATTTCTATGTCAAGCACTGATGGCATCATATTTGCTTCATTAGAAACCCGATAACAAGCTTTATTTGATAAATGAGCAAAAATGCCTTTGAATAGCTCATAATCGTTACCACCAATATTGAAGCTTCCCCTAAGCAATGTTGAGAGAATAAAATAAGTAACATTATACCAACAAGGCTTGTATATGTATATAATAAACATAGTAACATTCAAAAGTGTGCAACTTAATTACAGTAGTTTTATAACTATAAATAAAATCACGTTTTGAGTAAGTTTTGTTAAATTTTGGAGTATCAATCTGTGGGAAACATATCATTCTATCATTTTCTAATGGCTTTCAAGTTATGTTCATTGCAGAGATTCTACAGGGGTTAATCATGGACAAAGAATAAAAGGTTTAAAGTTCCAAGAAGCTGGTTTCTGCTGAATCTTTCTTCATTTCTGCTGATGAATCATTTATAGCCGTTAGAGGGGTCTTAGTGTAACTTAATCTCCTATTTAATAAGTCCCTTAATCTAGGGTTATACACACTTGAGTGAGCAGTCTTTTGTATCACTCTCTTCTCTTCTTTCAGATCATTTCACTGATCTTGTCTTGTATTTACATTTACATGATTATTGTCTCATTGACATTAATCTAATCTTGTAACATTTGGATACTATTAATCTAAGCTGACTATTGCAGCTTAGATCTGAATAAAGGTTCTATTGTTCATCTTGTGTTGCCTATACTTTCGTACATGGTATCAGAGCTTCAGGCTCATTGATTCTCTTCGACAACAAATTGGTGGTTTGGGGTTATTGCTACTGCCGTAATCACTGGTTATCTTCTTCTTACAATTAGCCCTAGACGAAGTGAATCTAGGGTAATTGTGACTTGTTCTTCCGCTGCATATTTCTCTGTAAGTCTAAGTCTTATCCTTTCTTCAAACATACAGTACTTAAGTCTTTGTGGGTGCAAACGGGTAAACTAACATCTTGATCTGCCACCTTTGAGTGGTACGAATACCTGCTCTGGTTTACCCTAGTCCACAGGCTTGGTGCTTGTTGTTTCTTAAATTCAAGGTCTTATTTCTTTGTCTGTTTTGTCTTACTATATCTGTCTGTCTTATTGCTCGAATTATGGCTATTGGTGATGATAATATTGGTCGTTCTTCCACTGAGAAAAGTTTATCCTTTGGTGATGCTTTGTATTTGCATCCTAACAATACCAATGGTACTCTCATTATTTCTATTAAACTCACTGGAACTGAAAACTATAAAATATGGAATATGGCCATGACTTTTGCTTTAAGGAACCATAATAAGTTAGGGTTTATTGATGGTACTTGTATAAGGGATGATTCGAACCCTAGTCTTGCTAATCAATGGGATACTTGTAACTCTGTTGTGGTTACTTGGATTCTTAATTCTCTCAGCCCTGAACTATTTGCTGGTGCTATATATGCTAAAACTGCTTATGAAATGTGGAATGATCTTAAAGATACCTATGATAAGGTTGATGGTTCAGCTATCTTTAATTTCCACAAAAACATAAATTCTCTTAGTCAAAGTGGGTCCTCTCTTGCTGATTACTATAACAATCTTAAATCTTTATGGAAACAATTTGATTGTATGATTAGCTTGCCTCCCTGCACCTGTCAGGCTGCAAAACATTTTGAAAAACACAATCAGCTAATCAAGTTAATGCAATTTCTTATGGGTCTTGATGACTCCTATGTTCCCATCAGAAGCAATATTTTAACCAGAGATCCTTTACCCAATGTCAAAACTGCCTTCTCTGTTGTCTCTGGAGAAGAATCTCACAGAAATGTCTCATCTGGGAATAGCTCTGCTAAACCCAATGCTACAGCTTTTGCTGCAAAAACTTCTGATGGTGAAAAATTTTTTGATAACAAAAGAGGTTTTAACAACAAAGGTTCTGGTTTTAATAATGTAACAGATCTAATAGCAGAGGACCAAACATGAACCTCAAATGTACCAATTGCAAAAAACCTGGTCATACTGTTGATAGATGTTATGATCTTGTTGGCTATCCTGCTGGATATGTTAAAAGAAATTTTAATGGTAAACCTTTCAGCAGTAACAATGTTTCTGCTGAAACCAATCGTGTCACTGATAATAGTGCTAGCAACTCTCCTGTCTCCTTGTCTAATGAACAGCTCTCAAGACTTATGAGTCTCCTCAATGACAACAATGTGTCATCTGCTAATGCCAACTTGGCAGGTAAAAATTTTTCAGGAACCTTCTTTAATGGCAGTGTCAAGTTTAATGTAAACTTCAACAAGTTTTTTAACAACAACACTAAATCCTTATCTGGAAACATCAGTCTTGGTTGGATTGTTGATTCTGGTGCAAATCAGCACATGACTGTGTCTGAAATTTTTTTAATCAATGTTGTTAACATTTCAAATCTTGGCCTAACTCTTGGACATCCCAATGGTACTCAGGCCTTAATTACTAAAATTGGTGATTTAAAGGTCAATAATGACCTAACTCTTTTTGATGTTCTTGTTGTTCCTAAATACAATGTTAGTTTACTATCTGTTCATAAGATTGCTAGAGACAATAAGATGTTTGTTGGGTTTAATGAATCTAATTGCTATATACAGGATTTACATCAAAAAAGGATTGTGGGGATTGGTAAACAATACAATGGGTTATATATATTTGATATAGATTCTACATGTAAGATTACTTATAATAACTGCATATCTGTTTGTCATGTCTCTAGAAATCTCTGGCATCAAAGACTTGGTCATCCCTCTGACCAAGTCCTACACATACTTAAACCCACTCTTAAATTTGATAGTTCATCTGGAACTGATCATCTCTGTGATACTTGTAATAAAGCCAAACAAACTAGAGAACCATTTCCTCTAAGTGAACATAAATCCACTAAAATTGGTCAACTTGTTCACCTTGATGTTTGGGGACCATATAAAATCACTAGCAGAGATGGTTATAAATATTTTTTAACCATAGTTGATGACTATTCCAGGGCAGTGTGGGTTTATATGCTTAAGGGGAAGGATGATGTTTATGTTTCCATTGTTAACTTTACTCATATGCTATCAAATCAATTTGAACACAATGTCAAAGTTTTTAGAAGTGATAATGGGACAGAATTTGTCAATAATAAACTTCAACAATTCTTTCATGAAAAAGGAATTCTACATCAAACCTCTTGTGTTTATACACCACAACAAAATGGTATTGCAGAAAGGAAACATAGGCATCTCCTTAATGTTGCTAGATCCCTTATGTTTCAGGGGGAATTACCTCTATATCTTTGGCCTGAATGTGTTCTAACTGCTGCCTATGTCATAAACAGGTTGCCCTCTTCAGTTTTGTCTGGCAAGTCCCCCTTCTTCTTTGTGTATGGGCATGACCCTTCACTCTCTCTCCTTAGAGTCTTTGGCTGCTTATGCTATGCTACCATTCTCAACATCTCTGACAAATTTGGTAGTAGGTCTGAAAAAAGTGTTCTTATTGGTTACTCAAATGAAAAAAAGGCTATAAACTCTTGAGCCTAGAAACAAAAAATATCTTTTATTCCAGAGATGTCAAATTTTATGAAACTGTGTTTCCATTCAAAATGAAAAATTCTGTGTCAAAACCTTTTGTTGAAACTTATGTGCCTAAAGATTTAAACCACAAAAATTTCTTTGACTCACAAACAAGTCCCAATGATGAAGGGAGAGTGACATCCTATGATGATAGCACAGTGGTAAGTCATCCTACTAGGATTGATGAACCAGTTGCAACATCTATAGATGATAATACACACCCTGAGGGCATCATATCACATGAATCACATCCTGCTGATGCATCTTCTGATTCTGCTGATACATCATCCGATTCTGCTGAACAAGAAAGAGGCTTGCCAGCCACTACTGCTAGAAGGTCAACTAGAGTTTCTAAGTTGCCCAGTAATCTAAATGACTTTATTGTTGAAGGAAAAGTCAAATATGGGGTTGAAAAAGTTGTTAATTACTCTAATCTTAACAAGGATAATTATTGCTTTGCTTCTAGTCTTAATAAAAGTATTGAACCTACCTGTTATGAAGAAGCTATCCTTGATAGTAATTGGGTAGATGCTATGAATTCTGAAATTGAGGCCTTAAATGAAAACCATGCTTGGGATATAACTGATCTACCCCCTAATAGAACTCCCATTGGTTACAAATGGATTTTTAAAATCAAATATAAAGCCAATGGTGAAGTTGATAAATACAAGGCTAGATTAGTTGTTAAAGGCTATAACCAAAGGGAAGCAATAGACTATGATGAAACTTTCTCTCCTGTTGTAAAAATGTCTACTGTTAGATGTCTTATTGCCTTAGCTGTAAAAAACAAATGGCCTCTTTTTCAACTTGATGTTAACAATGCTTTCTTATATGGAGATCTTGATGAGGATATCTATATGACCATTCCCAAGGGGTTCTGTAATGAGAACAATAAAAATAAAGTTTGTAAACTTGTCAAGTCTCTATATGGCCTAAAAAAAGCTCCCAGAAAATGGAATGAAAAACTTGTTAGTGTTTTAAAAGAAAATAATTTTGTTCAATCTGTTAATGATCACTCCTTGTTCACCAAAACAGAGAATAACAAGTTTATTGCTCTGCTTGTTTATGTGAATGATATTTTTCTTACTGGAAACTGTATTGATGAGATAAATCTTTTTAAAGAGTTTCTAAAATCCAAATTTCATATCAAAGACTTGGGAAATCTAAAATATTTCCTTGGCATTGAGGTTTTAAAAACTGGGAATGACATTTGTCTTTCTCAAAGAAATTATTGTCTTGAACTCCTCAAAGAATTTGGTCTTCTTGGGTGCAAACCTGTGTCTACTCCTATGGAACCCAACTCAGTGCTTCCATACATTCCCACTGCTGATGACCCCTTGCTTGTCAACATCACTGGTTATCAGAAGTTACTTGGGAAACTTATCTATCTCACCCATACAAGACCTGACATCTCATACTCAGTTCATTGTCTGGCACAATATATGCATTCTCCCTTAAAATCTCATCTGGAATGTGCCCTCAATGTTCTGAGATATCTAAAAGGAGCTCCAGGAAAAGGTCTAAGGTACAATTTCAGCAACTCTGAAAATCATCTTGAAGGATATAGTGATGCTGATTGGGCCAAATGCAAGAAAACCAGAAAATCTGTCACAGGTTATTGTGTTTTCTTCAATGATTGTTTAATCTCATGGAAAAGTAAAAAAGAAAACACTCTTTCAAAATCTTCCACAGAAGCAGAGTATAGATCTATGTCTACTGCTGCCTGTGAAATCATTTGGATTCAAAAAATCCTAAAAGATCTAAAAGTTGATATTAATCTCCCTGTTAACCTTTTCTGTGATAACAAATCTGCTTTACAACTTGCTGTCAATCCTGTTTTCCATGAAAGATCAAAACACTTTGAAATTGATGTTCACTTCATCAGGGAAAAAATTGCTAGAGGTGTTATTATTGCAAAAAAGATTGGCTCTTCAAACCAAACTGCTGACATACTCACTAAAAACCTCCCTGTCTATCAGCATAAATTTTTGTGTGAAAAATTGATATTGTTTGATATGTTTGCCCATCAGATTAAGGGGGAATGTTAAATTTTGGAGTATCAATCTGTGGGAAACATATCATTCTATCAGTTCCTAATGGCTTTCAAGTTATGTTCATTGCAGAGATTCTACAGGGGTTAATCATGGACAAAGAATAAAAGGTTTAAAGTTCCAAGAAGCTGGTTTCTGCTGAATCTTTCTTCATTTCTGCTGATGAATCATTTATAGCCGTTAGAGGGGTCTTAGTGTAACTTAATCTCCTATTTAATAAGTCCCTTAATCTAGGGTTATACACACTTGAGTGAGCAGTCTTTTGTATCACTCTCTTTTCTTCTTTCAGATCATTTCACTGATCTTGTCTTGTATTTACATTTACATGATTATTGTCTCATTGACATTAATCTAATCTTGTAACATTTGGATACTATTAATCTAAGCTGACTATTGCAGCTTAGATCTGAATAAAGGTTCTATTGTTCATCTTGTGTTGCCTATACTTTCGTACAAGTTTCCACCCATTCATTCTAATGTCTCTACTGCATAAGCTTATTTCAGTCTTTCAGAGAATAGAGCAAGTTACTAAAGACATTCAAATCGGTAATATTCTAATGTATTAGATGCTACATCACAAACAGTGTATAGAGTTTGGAGATCCCTGTTAGCTATCAGACGTGTAGAGGTGACAACAATATCGACCCGTTTACTTACAAAATGGGTCAGTTGGGTTGTGTTTTTGTAGGTTGAAAAACATCTTTAAAGCATACAAAGCTTGAAATGTCATATTCTTCAAAGACAAACATTACTTGTGTAATATTACTGATTTTGTAATTATAGTTAATGCATTAGCTACTTAAAGAAAATAAAAAGTTAATCGACAAAAGAGTGTTTGTTGGTTAACCTAGCTCAACCAGCCCTTGCTACCACTACTGAAAACATGACGGGGACATGATCTGCCTAACTGTATCTCCTATGAAAAAATAACAATTAAAAGTAACAATAACAAATAAATAAATAGATAATATAAGGATGCAAATAAATGATTATCAAAATCCTTACCTCCACACTGGATCATGGACAGATTTTGTATGTCTACAAGAGTTTTCTTGTTTATTAATTCCAAACTCCACTGATTGAGGAACATTAGTGCCGATTTCCATTTGGCATTCAAGGCTTATAGTTTTATCAGACTCTTTCTCCATGAAAAATGAATCACAAATTACCTTTTCAGATGGATCGGACACTTGAGATTCATCCACTTGCTCCACTGAAGAGTAAACCACACTTTTCTTATTCTCTGAACCTCCTTCCATAAAAGTTATACAATTCCCAGAAGCCTTTATTATTTCCGACATTAAGCAATATAGAAGCTTATCATCCTTTTTCTTTGCATCCAAGAAAGCTGAAATCCTTTTACCTTTTGCACGGTGTTCCTTTGGTACATGTTCAGAAATTAAAAGATTTCTCCCATCATTGTACTCAAGCACGCCGTCTTCTCGAAAATTTACCTCTTTTTTCCCTGCTATCATAGAAGCATTGTCTCTTTCATTATTTTGGTTCTTCTTACAATGGATTGTTGCTTTTACATGTCCTGAAAATGCAAATTTCTTTTTCTGTGAAGATTTAAAATTGCAATCATCACAATGCCACTTGACAAGCTCGGTGTCCGTCTTTGGCATTACATCCAAGCAATATCTAAACAATGAAAACAGTCAAACAAAGTTGGAGCTATGTGAATAATCTTCTTTTCTATTAAACTTCTTTATTTTTTAGTATATATTACCAACATTAGCTTTTAAAGGGTGTTTGGAATTGTATATTGAAAAAACTTATTAGACAATCATTATAGTTCTATCATTATCATATTATTGTATAGATACATAATACTGTAAGTTTAATGATTAACTTATTGATTTAAGATAATGTAGTTCTATCATTATCATTCTTCCCTCGGAAAGATATGATTTTTTGGATATTCTGACCTATTCACTGTCCCTATAATGTTTGTCTCTCTGTTTGTTTTGCTTCGTCAAACATCAATTTATTTTTTCAGGAGCTTAGTGAAATGAAACAAGACAACGATGATGCGTATCAGAATGGGTTTTTGGAAAACGAAGCACATGGAGCGAGTAAAAAGGGTTCATTACAGCTGACAGGCATGCAAGTACAACCATTATGCTTTTATTGGTAAAATTGTTCTATTAAAGAACATGTCACGAAAAGCCATGAAATCACAAGTTGAAAGTAGGAAGCTCGCAGCAGAAGTTGTTTCAAATGTGCGTACAATCACTACGTTTTCATCTCAAATAAGAATCCAAAAAATACTAGGAGAGAACCAAAAAGAGCCAATGCGTGAAAACTTTCAACAAGTATTGTATGCTAGATTCGGGCTCGAGTTTTCTCAATGCCTAACCGGTTGTGTTTGGGCTTTAAGCTACTGGTATGGTGCGAAATTGATTAGCGAAGGTCAACTTGATGCAAAAGCGTTTTACCAACGTATTTGATCTTAATAAGGACTGGAAGAGTCATTGCGGAAGCTGCAACCATGACGAATGATCTATACAAAGGGTTTGATGCAGTGAAGTTTGTGTTTGCCATATTGGACTGTCACACTTGTATAGAGCCTGAAGTAAGTTAGTGAATCACAGATCATAGAGGCCGCAAAGGCCGCCAATGCTCATGATTTCATAGCGGCTTTGAAAAGTGGGTATGACATTAGTATATGCAACGCGATGGAAGCGTTGTGAAGGCTGACATTTAAGAGTACTTAGGTATCTCTCAGCAAAACTTACTTATGTGTACTCTACAATTCAACTTAAGCTAATTTTTGTTAAGATCCTAAGGTTACTTGATGATATTGACACACTACAAATACACTTTGGCTACCTTTGACTCCTTTAACATATTTGACCCGTTTTCATTGCAGCTAAACCTTTAAATTTTACCCATTTGTCCTGTTAGAGATTATATTGGCTACCCGGTTGGTATCTTCTTTGGTATGCATATTCATGCTTATGTGATGGTAGATAGAGTCGATCTCGGTCCTTAACTTTTATCTTGCATTGATTTGAATAGTTAATTAACTCTAATGAGGCAATGTTAAAAAAATAGTTGGCCTGATGGAAATGGGTTAATGAGTCAAATGGGGCAAAACTAACCTGGAGTGTTTTATATACATAAAGCCATCTGAATCATTTTACTTAAAAATATAAGCTAATTTTATTTATTTATTTATTTATTTATTTAATATTTTTTCTTTTCTTTTCATGGAATGGAGGTTGCCTCTACTTGAAAAGTCGCAGGCACTTCTATATTCATAATTTACACTACACGGTGCAATAGATGTTGGCAATCTCCTAAAGCCGATGCTTGGTCGTGGGGAGTTACGATGCATTGGTGCAACAAGTATCCTAAAAACATTAGATCAGTATTGAGATTATTGTTGAAATATCAAACTCACCAAGTAGAAATGTCATCTTATTGTTGATTTTTTAATGTATGCAACTTCCTAAATCAATTCTATTCAAAGATTGAGATTATTGTTGTGGTTCACAAATTATACAATTAAAAGGGTATACAGCTTCATTTGTACAGGTATTTATATAGCTAATAAATTTACATTGTTTCAAAAATCTTTTTTCTTCATATGTTATATGTACTATTGTGTGTATTTCACCATGGATATAATGTAACTATACACATATAAAGGTAACAGACTTCTCTTGGCTACTCCGTTCTAACGTTTAATTTTGAAGATACAATTATTGCTTCTTCCACGACACAACAATAAAGACAGATTCTTTCTTTAATACTGATATATATAGATGTGTCTTTGCATGTATAGCAAACTGGTACATGAAGAACGTGGTCGGGTAAGTCTTCAAAAACTAAATCGTTTTATATATATACACTCTTTTACTTTTTAATAATGTTATGCAAACGTGGATGGATCCAAAATTTCATGTTAAATTGTTAAGCCATATAAAATCAATAAAAAATGAACGAGTATATCCCTTTCATGTACTTATTAAGTTTCACTGTCATGCAAATTATTTTTTTTATTAGGGTTTATTGATGATATTTACTCAAAATTTATTTGGTTTAATTTGTGTTTATTTACTAAAAGACGGTCTCCTTCCACTATTGTGGGTAGTGTCATTGTAAACGATGGAACTGCATGCTCTAATAAAGTAACTTTCTTCTTTACCTAATATTCACATTGACTCATTTATGTGCAGGTGCCAAAGACAATGAAGGCCACCATCTTTGTTTATTATTTAGCTTGACAACTTCTATCGAAACTATCGTCGGTAAGTGGTATTTTATTAATCACCTGCAACAATTTTGTGTGCCTATTGTAGTTAAATATATCCTAATTTTTAATACGAAACCAAGTAGCTTTAGATGTCCTAATGTATATTATTAATAAGTCCATTGAGTCTAAATTTTAATATATTCTATTAAGTTGTGTAACTGAAGTTATAAAAGTTGCAGTAACGGGTCAAAGTCAGGCGCTTCAATGAAATGTACCAGCTATCAAGGTTCTGGAATAAAGGTGTCAATCATGCATCTTGGCCCATCTATGATTTAGCAAATGCAACATTCATATAAATAAGTTTATAAACACGAAGGTTGTCAAGCTTTATATTTTATCTAATATTCGATAAACGTGTATTTCTTTTCGTTATTTATCTTGCTATTCGTATGTACGACCCTTTCTTTCAACATGTACACTTTCCAACCATTTTTAACCACCCTTCTTTCGCTATAATAAATATGCCAACGATAATTATAAGTCATGCCCGCCCTGGGGCGGGCTTTGAAAAAAATATATATAAATAAATAAATAAACACAAAATGAGTTTGACTGCTATCAGAAAGCACTCAAAAGTTAAATTTCAATGGTTAAATAAAAAAACCCCAAAATACAAACAAACTAAACCCTAAATACAAGGTCTTTTTAATCAATAATAAGGAAAGTGCAAACACTTACAATTTTGGAAGGAAAATCAGAAAACAGGTTCGGTCTTCAAAAAAACCCCAAATATGAATAGCTACAAACACTTAGCAACCCTTAATTAGCAACAGGAAACCCTTTGCGACCCTTTATAAGCATCGCAACTCCATCAGAAATAAACACCTTCATCAACAATACATTTGGGTCTATACAATGTCAAACTATGAACCAAGACTAAATTTGAGATATATTTTTACTTTTGTGTATGATGTAAGAGACAGATACTGTGAGATCTGTGTTTACATATGTCTATGATGATTAGAAGGATACTTTTACCTTTCTTAAAAAAATTTATAAACTACACCTAAAACTATCAACAATACAATACAAATGACATGTGTTATTTAAAACAAAATGTACCCAAACAATTTAGTAAATAAGGAAAAAGCTTTATTTATTACAATTTATGTTTTTTTTTATAAAAAAAGGATTTAATTATAATGTAAACTAACAAAAAAATGAAATCAAATTTAAACAAGAAAATTTAAGAAGTCTGAACAAAAATACTAACACTGCTCTAACTCAGTAAATGGTAATTGGAGCCTCCTTAAAGAAACCGCCCTTTTGAAAACCACCTCTGTAAGGATTCTACCATCATTATCAAAAACATATAACCACAACATTTTCCCTTATTCCTGGTAAACACACAAACATCATCACTTAACAAACAAAGGGTATCAACAACAAAACTCCACTTCTAACCCGACAATACGTACATATTCTCATCACAACGAACATAACACCAAACCATAAATCCATTTACAGATATTTAAATTCGTCAACATCATCTAAATTTGGTAAAAAAAATCAGATGGAAGCACCTATATACAATAAGTAAATAAACATAATTAACAAAATCAAAATAATAATAATAATAAATGTTAATAAAACTCCCTCCGTCCCATATTAAATGTCCACTTTGATTTTTCAAAATCATTCTTGTACAACTTTGACCTTAGATAATTTTGTTTGTGTTAAACAATACTTAATGCAAAATATATTGATGTATTGAGTTTTAAACGTATTTTTATTTGGTATAATTTTTATCAAATACTATACAACACAAACAAAAATATTTAAGGTCAAAGTTGAAAATGAAAGACTTCAAATGTCAAAACTGGACATTTAATATGGGACGGATGTAGTATTATCAAATGTAAAACATGTTCATGATTAATATTGTTTAGAACAAAATGTTATAAAGTAGTTACCTCCTTTTAGCCGTTTTATGTATTATGGTAACATCAATTATAGTTCTTAACCGTTTAATTTAACTTTTAATAACTTTTTAGTATATATTTGTTCTTCTAAATCCTAAAAATAAAAACCACAAATCAAAGTACTTACCTGCTTTTAGCCGTTTTATGGATTATGGTAACATCAATTATAGATCTTAACCGTTTCATTTAACTTTTAGTTAGTTTTTAGTATATATTTGTTCTACTAAATCCTAAAAATAAAAACCACGAGTCATACCCGTCCATCGGACGGGTTTTGACACTAGTATATATATATATATATATATATATATATATATATATATATATATATATATATATATATATATATATATATATATATATATATATAAGAGATCATCATACAACCAATTGCCACACCATTTTTGTAACCGGTAGGGTTATAAATCGTACATAAAACCTAAACAGATCGTACAAAAAGAAATTTATTCAATTAAACCGTGGCAAAAAGAATAAATAAATTAAAATAAAAATAATAATAATTACAATAAATTATACCTCGAAAAGGAATAAAAGAAAGAGATCGCCGTACAATCGATCGACAAACTTTTTTTGTAACTGTTAGGGTTATGAATCGTTCACTTCCAATCGATAAACCGGGGGGTTTGATTTGAGAAAGAAGAGAAATAAGAGAGGATGCGCAGGTTTTTTTTTGGGTATCAATTGGGAGAGATAAGATAGATCTAAAATATTTGGGAGAGAGAAAACGGTGAGCTAATGCTCAACAGTTGGAATATACTGTAGGACACTGTAGAAAATCATTCACAATTGACTATTAGCCAATAGCATTAAAGCAACACATCTATAAGGACCAATCACCTTTCAACACATCATTGACGGTGTTAAAATAGTGAATTCCGTTTGTTCAACAATTAGTAAATAGATATAATTAGTAAGAAAATACTAAACATCACTCATCAGTAGAAGATTGGTTATATATACTCACTTGTTTAAAGTTTAAACAACAGCACCAATAGTCAAGTGGTGGAATAGCAACCTGTCATGGTATTGACCCGGGTTCGATTCCGATTGTGCATTATTTAAAGAGCTATGATGACATGCCTTTACTGATGGCTGGGGTCCATCAGACCAATTTAAGGTTGAAAATATAGGCCCTTCTGAGCTCTTATCTTTTTGCCCATTTTGCCACAAACAATATCATCCATTGTTTTTATTTCATCTTTATAGTTTATCATTGAGATCTTAACAATTTCTTTTATTCAAATCAAGTTTTCTTTTTCTCCCTTAATGTATGGATTTAAGTATGACTGTTAAGTTACTGGAATTGTAACTTTTTTGCATTGGTAGAGAAATTTTCAATATATAATTTATCTTATTGAATCTCCTGAAAGTAGATAATTCATGTATTCATATCATTACTGTTAGCTTAGTATAATAATAACATGTTCATATCATCTATGTTTACAATGTGAATTATAACCATGCTTATTATAAAGTTAGATACTGTATTTGTAGCTATATTATAGTTAATCAGTTATCATAAAGCTGGTATAGTAACTGATTAACCAACAACAAAATGCAAACAACAATTGATGTGATACAAACTTGAAATACAATGCAGTTTGCAACCTTTACCTGTAAAACTTGCTTCCTTGTAAGCAAAATATATGTTTTTACCATGATTTATATAAGACCTAAATCATATTTACGTGAACATAAGATTGTCATATACACAACGAACAAGACAATTGACTACTCGTATTTACATTACACCTCATGTATAATATGTAGAGGCATTTTCTCCTTCCGCCTTTTATAGTTCCGCAATACTTGTTCTCTCTCTGCAACGCTTGCAGATAAAAACCACTTGCTAAACTCTACTACTTCCATGCCCATAAACCTGGCAATATAAGTATATTGCTTTAGTTTGCGTGCTTTCAGTGATGCATTATTTCCTTTTTCACCAACTGTGGATGGTTTCTTCCTTGGAATATCCGGCAAGGAAGAATGAATTTGAGTAGATGT
Source organism: Chrysanthemum seticuspe (assembly GCA_019973895.1). Classification (NCBI taxonomy): domain Eukaryota; kingdom Viridiplantae; phylum Streptophyta; class Magnoliopsida; order Asterales; family Asteraceae; genus Chrysanthemum; species Chrysanthemum seticuspe. The sequence goes on along the minus strand of BPTQ01000006.1, from coordinate 278,600,946 downwards.
ACTCACATCATGCGCCACATCACATCCACGTTCATGGCTGATGATATCTTCGTTTCGATGAGCATAAACAATACCTGAAAGTTGAAACTTTGATTAGCATGGACAATACCCAATCAATTCTAATAAGTTTGATAGTATGGAGTCATCGAATTACGCTAATTTGCTGTTAATGAGGTATTTAATAAATAGTTTTCCACTGAATTCTATCTAATAATATCCGTTGTTTTAGTCATGCAACGAGTGGGTTGGTGCCCTCGCGTTGCTGCGGAAGGCGTGCGTGTCGTAGTTTTATCTGTATTGTTACGCGACGCATGATTGTCTTCGATAGTAGAAATACACACCCATATATCTAATCTCAGGACCAAATTATTTATATATAACTGAAACTTTCATAAAACTGGACGTCTTTGGCCCCTATAGTTTAAAAAAAAATATGATAATTTTTAAAGTTATTTGATAGGTTAAGGGTGCATTTTGAAAGTTTTTTTATTTAAAAACTATATATAGATATTAAACTTTAACATTTTTTATAAAAGCGTACGTATTTCAAAAGCATATCAATATTGGGCTCGTTTTGTTCGTTATCGAGAGATCTTCTTGGTGGTATTTTTTTTATTCAAGAAATCGCGAATATCTATTAGCTACACGATAAATAAAGTTTGTTGTATAAAAAAATCGTAAATAATAAAAAGTTTAGGGGTTGTTTGTAATTTTCTTTCTTAACTTATGGGCATTTTTTGAGACCATCTGTTTTCCTTATTTTAGTCGTTATGTATACGGTATTTGGGCTTCACTAATGGGCTAAGAAAGAAACTCAAAAAATTATATTAAAAAAAACGCAGGCTGAATTAAAAAATATAGTAAGTAACGTCGCTCAGCCATTATATACTATATAAATTCTTGCCCGGCTTAGGTAACCCAAGTCTAATTTTTGGGCCTTTCATGCAGAACGCCACTTTGATTTATTGGGCCATGTTTATATGGGGACATACATAGGTCATTAATATTCATACGCAGAGTAACTTCAAAGTGCAAAATTTTACCTAGCTGTTCGTTGACTGGGGCAAATCTTTTATTTGTCTCCGTATCAGAAGACTCCAGCGAAAATGAGTCTCTTGCTTGTGAAGGTAGAAAGCACATTCCGATATCAGGCAAACTTTGTGTTTCACTTTTATGTTCATGCTGTGTTCCTTCCTTATGAAGGATCTCACTTGTGAAAAGCTTGTCAGACAAATCACGAAACAAATTGCTGATTCCAAAAAGCTCACCTCGGAACTCCTTGCAATCCTGGATAAAAAGGGTCAATAAAAGCTTAATTCCTAGAATTATAAAATAACATATATAGAGGCATGAAGAAGTACATTTCTATACCTGGACACCTTCGAAATAGCGTTTTTCCAGTTTACCAGAAACAGCAATATTGGCAAGCTGTTGTTTGTAAATCTGACGTGAGTATACAAGTTCTTCTAGAGAACCAGCTGCTAAAAGCCGAAAAACCTCAACATGACGTTTCTGTCCAAATCTAAATGACCTGTCTTGTGCCTGCAAATCATGAGACGGATTCCAATTTGGATCGAATATAACCACACGATTGGCACTCACAAGATTCAGGCCAAGCCCCCCAGCACGGGTCGATATAAGGAAAACCTGAAATGACAACCGTTTGTTGGATCTCTGTTTGCTAATAGACGGAAAACAAAATTAGAGGTGGCAATTTAGACTCATTCACTACATTTTATCTCTAATGTGTCATATGGGTATCAAAAAAGAGAAATGAGGAGATGGGTCGAAAATCGCCCAATGTGTAGTCTTTAATGCACAAAACCTCCTTAATCATTTCAATAAAGAATATACATTATTATAAAAAAAAAGATATGACTTTTGTTATCATATTTAACACCCTTATTACTAACAAACAATTTGAAAAAGAGTTTCAGGTCAAGCCAACCGACCTAAAGCGTTTCGACCCAATCACAAAATTAACCGATTTGCCACCTCTAAGATAAGTGCATGAGGTCACTCTACCTGTTTGCTTGGACTTGTATTAAAGTCATCGACATAAGATTGGCGCAGGCTAGTGGGGGTGGACCCATCAAGCCTAGAGAAACTGTATCCTTTCCGTATAAGAAGCTTTTCAAGTATATCCAACATCCTACAAGAGAGTCATAACTCTTTATCAGCACAATTTTTTTTTTTTTTTTTTTAAGTAGAGTATATATTTACATTGTATGTTAATTACAGGCAATTAAAAGTTAATGTAAAAATGGATCAACTCAGATTATTTTGTTGCTAATGAATCTGGAAGGTAAACTTCAATAGTTAGCCAGAATGGAAACGTGTCATATAGTTTTAAAGTTTCCTAAAAACCTAAAGTATATTCGTAGTTTAACAACTGGATATATTGCTTCCCTTAAAAACTTTTGGTTCATATTCAGCATTAGTCTTTGTAATCAGATCAAAAGACGACGTGAAAAAATTACATTTTGACCTAAGTTCTTTTCGATCATATTTAATATGTTAAATATGATTGAAATCTGGAATGGGGACAAAGAAAATGTTGGCTGGTCAACCAATCCATTTTGACAAGCCTCAAAAGTTTACCCGTTATACAACCTGCCCCACCAACACATGTCGCCACAACTGCATCTTATTACCGAGTGATACGAAAAAAATTTACTAAAAGCTACAATCAACCAATTTCAAACTACAATAATCAGATTACCAATTTCGAAACGCAAACTAAAATACCTTTAAAAGAACCAACTATTTGATCTGAAGTATATGACAAGATAATCACCAAAATGCACATCCAAACATAAATCAGTTTACCTGACAGAGTAACTAAAGAGAAGAATCTTATCCCCGTGTAGAATCCAAGACGACATTAAATTTTCCAAAGCTCTCATTTTCCCACAATGCTGAACATCACTTAGACCCATAAAACTCTCGTTTTGGGTATACCCTCCCACCAGATCTATATCAGTACCAAATACAGCTGATGCAAAAACCTTGTCTTTCTGCTGTTTATCTGTATCATCTCTTGGATTAGGTTTAATAAGCTCCAGATGATTGCTTATCTGTTGGAACACGAAATCGGAATTCTTATATTAACAGGTGACGGAGATATGGCTATTGGACTTGAAAAAAGAAATGTCATTAAAACAAGCATCAATACGAAGATGTGACTAGAAAAAGGAATTATCATCCAATCAAGTTATGTCTTAGTTTACAACAAGCCTTTCAAAAGATATAAAATATGTCGTAGTTTTGTATCATTTGCTCTTAAGGGCCAAGTCCATACAGCGATAACCAGCTTTGGTCCGAATTCTATTTCAGGTAACCATCTTTCCTTTGCCAAAATATTAACTATTTAACTTTTTCCTTTCAAAGAAACAATTTAAATTCAAAAACTTTAATAGAAACACTAAAACCAAGAAAAAACTTGATTTAGATAATAACAGGTCAAAATGAACATAGCAGATGACGTGTCAGTATCTACCATGCTGAGTTTTTTTACATGTCAGCAATATCAAGGTTCAAGTCTGTCTTAAAACTAAAATAAACTTCTAAAGATTTGAGGGTTTTTTATGGTGCAAACAAAGTTTCTATCCAAAAAAACATATACTACGTACTTAAGAAGTACAGATAACCTGTTGGAGCTTGGTGAGGCAAGGAAGAACGATACAATAAGGGCAGGAGTCACAACCATCTGGATTATCCTTATGAAGATAAGGCCAAATAACACCATTCGGAACTGTTCTATTACAACATTCCACTTGCTTCAAAGGGCTTCCACAACTACAAGGAAGCTCCTTATTAATAAGACATTGGACGTCAGGTAGTTGTAGCATCCTCTTATAAACACGTTTTTGTACGTCACTCATAGCACAAAATACAACATTATCTTCTTTGCCCATCATAAGATGTCCAATTGTCTCTTCTTTTGTTCGTCTTAATAGAAATTTATGCAAAACTGACACCAAGTGTTTTTTCCGCTCCGCCGCCACCTGGACAAACCTTTCAGGTGCACTTGATCTCTGACCATGTTTTAATGGTTCATCATAATAATCACGGAAATGCTCACGTGTCCCCAACCCTCCAGGTACAACCAAATCAAAGAGATTAAACAACTCCATTATTTTGTTTTGCATTACGGTTCCAGTGAGACCATACCGTTTTCTTGTTTTAATGGCTAAACAAGCTTCATATAGTTTTGATTTTTCATTTTTGAGCCTATGTGCTTCATCGATAATCACAATCTCCCAATTCATTTGTGACATAACGTTTTCATTAATTCTATATGTATCGAAACTGGTTATAAGTATCTCAGTTCCATGAGTTCCGATTTTATCAAAAACTGTATCACGGTTAGCGCCATGGTATATAGCAACGCTGAATGTTGACCACTTAGAAAATTCATCCTCCCAGTTTTGAATAACAGAAGACGGGCATATTATTAGCGTGGGACCTTTATCCAAGCCTTCATTCTCCTTTGGACTTGTTGCGTCGCCATCTTTTCCATATACAGCAGAAAGAAATGCAATTGCTTGGATTGTCTTCCCTAATCCCCTGATCAATTGGAAAAAAAGAAATTTACACCAGGAAAGACGGAGAATAGAAATTTGAATGTACTATACGATATTTATTCAATTTCAATATATGCGTAAATTTTGCTACAATACATACTATATCTCACAATCATTCCTACATCCAGATATGTCCAAATAAGCTAATCTGATACCAAGCTACCTGTTTAAACCACTACTTTCCATGTTAGGTTAAAAAAGGGCTAAACAAATACGAAATGGGTCAAATGGGTCCATTTGTTTTTAGTATTATAAGGTATTTAGATGTGACAACATCAATTCAGTAATGACTGATCCATATGCACTACTGTAACAAAAATGAAATCAAAATCAGGGATGCACTACAAAAACAAAAGCGAAATCAAGATGGCCATATGAAATCATCAAGGTAATTAACGATGCTAATGTATTATGATTGTCTTGGCAGAAATCGATGTATAGCATATATTCTCGAGGGTGTATTATCATCATTTAAGTTAATTCTAACCAATCACATAGCAAAACAGCTAAAAGATGAAGACGGGAATATAGTCAAACAAAAAAATGCTGGATTTCATCTTCCTTATCTTGCTTAACTCGATTTCTTAAATGAAGCTAGACAAGTTTTTCCATTCATAACAAAAGTAAGACTGAGAAAACGTGAAACATGAATGACAAGATTTGTAAACAGCACTTACATGTCATCTCCAAGAATACCTCCAAGGTTCTTGCTGTATAAGTTGTACAGAAACTTGACTCCTTCTCTTTGATGTTCTAAAAGCCTGCAGTTTATGGAAGCAGGTACCTGCAAATGCAATGAGTGTTTTGTTAGTGCTGCTTAAGTTTGTTCATCTATTATAGACAACACCTAAATGGCATATAATTGGAGACTTAAATGAAGATGGAAATTGAATGAAAAAAACATTTATTTTAAAAAAAACTTAAAATAAAACATAGAAAGACAGTAATAGTTATATAGAATAACAAACATATTACTTGAAAGGTATATCATATGTACGGCTCTAAATGGAAATGCTATACTAGGTGATGCAACGTCTAGTCTCAAAATTCGTTTCTTTTCTCTTACTTGAACCTCCCACTAAAACAACTAACGCTACTACACCCAACCAACAAAAACCAAAGTGATTTGTGATCCAAGATACCCACCATGACACATTAAGGGGTGCTTGGGAAAAATAAATTATTCATTTTGAATAATCAGAATCGGTAATCACCTTTAGTGTTTATATTTGATTGTGTTGTTTGATATGTAAGTACCTAATAATGGGTTTTTCAAGTGTTTGGCAAATCATATTATTTTAGTAGCGGTGATATTGAAAGTAACAACAACGACAATACCTAACTCCGTCACAATGTAGTCAATGGGACTACTTCCCGACAAACGGGCCTATGCCATATATAAATCTATGGATCTCTACCTTAAGGCAGTCGGGCTACTAAAACCGCCCGAATCCTAGAGGAAAACTAGCAAATACAATTCCCTAAAAACAAAAAAATTCGCAATCCGAAATAAATGTTAAAAAAACATAATAAAAACATGCCTGGACGTTGTGGTCTAGAATCAAAGGTTGATAAGGTCCACAACCAAAATCATTATCATCCTTAAAGATGTTAATATTCTTCACATTCTCAAATTCTTCTTCTTGTTCTTGATCATCTTCTTTAAACTCTTCAACAACAACATCTGGTTGTTTTTTTTGTTTTGTAAAGTCGTAATCTTGTGAGAGACGTAACATTTGCTGACAAAGTGATGATTTTGGAGGTTTTCTACTTGGGTTTTCTGTTAATAAAGAAGAAGAAGAAGAATTGGTTTGTGTTTGTGTGATTTGGGAAGATGAGCATGGTTTCAGCATCATCTCTTTTAAGCTGTTTAACGACATTCTTGATTTGATGCATACACCAAGCTTTGATTTCAATGTCTGATATAATAAAAAGAATTTTGGGAAGTGGGTTTTTGAATTTAAAGCGTATGCTGGAAGAATCTTGGAGAATTGTTGGTTTTTTTTGGTAAAATTGACTTTCCAACACCATGGGTGTTTGTATTGTATTTTATTTTTTTCTTTTTAATTAACAGAACAAAAGCTTTTGTTAAACGTAATGTTTAAAAAATAACAATACTCATTATGTGTGATAGAGAAAGTTGGTTGAGAGAGGTTAAATGGGAGAGAGGTTAAATGGAGAGAGTAGACACTTATTACAAAAGATACAAACAATTAATGCAAGTCGAAATAATTTAAACATAGCCTCTAGAGTTACATTTAGAAATTTCCAAAAAGCAAATCAAGGTTTTGGTGGGTTTCAAAGCAGACACAACAACAATAGTTTTTGCTAGAGGTGGTAAACGGGCGCGTCAGAGGGGTTCAGTCAATGGGCCCAAACGAGCTCAGGTATATAAGCACGGATCAATGCGGCCATGTATCCGAACGAGCATGAGACAAACATATAGCTTTAGAAAAAACCCAAAACAACGAAAAAAATATCAAACCTAACACCCTCTTACTATTAATATGTAACTAGATTTATTATACTTTTAAGTTTTGAAAATCAATTGTCATGCTATCCAATTGAGAGAAACATATGTCTGTTAATACTCACTTTGACACAGAATGCGAAAACAAATTTTGATAAACCCTAATTCAAAGGTAACTACGAGGCGCACCTCAAGGGAATAAAACCCTAATAAGTATTAAAACTCAAAAACACAATTACATTATGATCCAACATGTCTCATACAATAATAATAACCCATATATTTATAGCGAAGTGAAACTTTTAGAGAAGGTAACCTAATTAGAGTAAAAAATGAACTAAACAAATAATGGAAGATTCTGAAATCGATATTTGTACGGCGTAGAGAGATGTTTGTCTCTACGACGTAGAGACTTTAAGCCTCGAATAAAATCCTCTTCGAGAGCTTTACGGCGTAGAGTGGAAAATGCCTCTATGCCATAGAGGCAACAACTTCTACGTCTTTTGATCTTGAATCTTGTCCCCATCATTTCCCCTCACTTGAAAAGAACTCGCCCTCGAGTTCTCACCGTCTATAGCTTAATCTACCTCAAACAACTTCTCACTACGATCCTTATCTTCAGTAGACTTGCGCTTCACATCAACTCAAGAACATTTATATTATTTAACACGCCAGCCACATTCTCAACGCTCAACCCATGACCATAAACATTGGGTTGTGTACTCCTTATCAATAACCATCCAGTTTTCAACTGCAATAAAATAACTTCTTTGTTCGCCATTGAAAACTTAATTGGATTCTTGATCATCTTTAAAGTAACCCATAATCTAAATCACAAACCATAAATCATGCACGCATTCGGAATCCTTTTTTAGCTCATTAAAACCCACAACTTTTCCTGCACAAATCTCTAAGGTACCAACTTTATTTGTTGTTTCTAACACTATATTTTAAATCGTGTCTTCATGTTGTTCATAACTTTGAAGGTCTTGGATATTTTCAACTTGTTCATCAACAACCTCGACCTTTGATATCTCTTCTTCGTTTTTAACCTCAGGCATTAGTACATGCACTTGGTCTTCGGATGGAATCATTGCAATCCTCTTTCCTTCCGATAAGAAAAGGTAAAGTGTCACACCCTCGCCGGAGGCGGAAGCACGAGGTGTAACGGAAGGGAACATAAGCACAAGATAATAGAACATACCAACATTAATATTAAAAAGAAATATTACACCATTACAATACCAGTTTAGCCGACATCGGCGAATATATTACAAAGCTTAGATTCCAAAATATTATGTTTTATACATAATGATTTATATTGACAAGTGAAAGCTTCATTATGCAAGACTTGGTAGAAAGAGCTTACTAACGATCACCTGAAATGCATGAGAGAAAAACGGGTCAACTATGAAAATAGTTGGTGAGTAAACACGTTTAGCAAAATAAGAAAACTCAAAAGAGAATATACAAAGCCTTCGGTCAACGAAAAAAATGGTCCACAAAGCAAAGGCATTGTAAATCCACTCAGTTCCAAGTTCCGCCCATACAAAACTTGCAACCTGTGTGTTCACAACCCACTGCCAAAAGATAGCGTATGAAGTAGTCAAGTATAAGCGGTCATAATAGTTCACAATATAGTACCACGAATATAATAATGTAGGGATGCTCCGAACATAGGAGACTTTGCACTGCTCAAACAAGGGAGACTCCTTTGTCACTCGACCACCTAGGCGAGAATTATTGAGAACGCTCCACCAATAAGGCGAGACTTTGCACACTCCACCGATAAGGCGAGATTTATTGAGAACGCTCCACCAATAAGGCGAGACTTTGCACTCTCCACCGATAAGGCGAGGTTTATTGAGAACGCTCCACCAATAAGGCGAGACTTTATAGTGATGCTCCGATCATGGGAGACTTTATAGTGATGCTCCGAACATGGGAGACTTTAGGTCAAGGTCATAACATGTACGGTTCAATAAATTCCAACAAGTCATAAATTCGTAATTAAGTTCAAGGATTTGATTCGAGTTCACAAAAGTAAGATTCAATTTAATTCAAGTATAGTTCATGCATTCAGCCCCAAAATGTAGTAAAACGGTAAAAAGGGGATGTGATTACTCACCCGGTAAACTGGAATGATGACAAGAGTGAGTACACCGAGGTATAATGTGATGTGTTAACCGGGACCTATTACGAATGATATGATATGTAATGAGTTGCAATGTAATGTTATGCATGCATTTCGTATGTTATTTATACCATTAGCGAGTTTTGAAAATATTACTAATCGTCGAAAAATACTCTAATGACGTCTAGACCCTTCAAAAATGACTTTACAAGTATTTACGTCAAAATGTCATCCTACAATGGTTTTATAATGATTTATAGTGAAATTATCACTTTTCGTCGCAAAACAATGTCGTCGGAAATTTCTTGAAAGTGATAAAAATGGCTTTGGAAAACTAGTCGTAAAATGGTGTACGTCGAACGTTAGAGAACGAACTCGACGGTTTTGGAAAGTTTGTATCGAAATCTAGAAGTTTCAGTTCAGGAGTTTTCGTCAAAAAGGTCTCGAACATAGAGATAATAAGGGTTAAAGATAGTGATTTTGGCTAATTGTGGTGTAAAAAGTGAGTTTCGGCCAAGTTTGAACATTCGTAATTAATTTATTACAACTCCGCTATACAAACGGCTTGTTTTTTTGAAAAATATGCTCGGTGATCTAAATTTTACTAGAAGACATTTTGTTCCAAAAAGTTTCACAACCTTGATAAAAACAGCCCTCAACATGGACGTTACAGCTACCGTAACACTTGTATCGTAAAATAATATAGTTTTTCAGAAAATAATAGTTACGGCAAGTTTATGAAAACGTGCATATCTTTGTCGTTTCAAATCCGTTTTCTACGTATAATACGTCCTTAGCTTCGTATCGAAGTAAACTAATATATTTTTGATAAGTCGAAATAATTTGTGAAGCTTAAGGCTCGTTTTTGACTCGTACAAGAAAAATATAGTATGCTGAAAATTCTGAAAATTATATTTTTCGTCGTCAAACTTGTAAAATCCATAACTTCTTCGTTATAACTCCGTTTTTATCCGTTCAAGCGGCCACGGATTCGTTTTAAAGTATATTTTCTAAATATCAAGGCCAAAAAGTCGTGCCTACTGTCGGTTTTTCCAGAAAATTAAAACAAGGACAGAACCTATTTTATAGTTATCGAAAATAGTTTTTCTCGGACAAAACCTATTCTAATCCCTTCAAATCAACTCCAAAACTAATCTAATCCTACCATACACCTTCTTAGGGTGTCATGGGTTCCTAATCACCATCAAGACCAATGAATACCAAGGGGATAATTATAGGATGACCATAATATATATATAACTCTAAAATCAAGTAAAAAATGGTATAAATCACATATGTCTTGCATGTTGCTCCAAAAATGAAAAGATACACATGAAATGAAGAGGAAACATGAAAAATGATAGAAACATGCTTACAAGTGAATATGATGAGGTGCAAGTAACAAGGTTAAACCTAAACACTCTTGGTTTTTATTTCAAAACCTAATAAAGAGAGTTATCTAGATTGTAATGCTTGTGCTTGAAAAATTTTTGTGATGATCCCTTGAAGAACCCTATGATGGCCGGTTTGAGGATGAAAGAAACAAGAGAGAAAAGTGATTTTTATCTAACTTCAATGATTGTGAAGTATAAAAGTGAAGTATATAATTTGAGGTGAAGTGTAGAACTAGGTTTGTAGAAAAATTTTACCATCAATAAATGCAATCACTCCACTTGACTCACCCTCCCCCCCCCCTCAAAACCGGTTTTGGGGGGGGATGTATATCAATAATACATTTTTTTTTTCTTCTTGAATATATTGTGTAATTTTGTTAAAATAAAAGTAAGTGAATTGTTTATGTATTTATAACTTGTATATAAAATGTTAGTGTATTTAAGGAAATTTTAGGTGAAAGTAATTTTTAATTGATCAAAATAGAGTATGATGATATCATAAAAATTGTAAAAATACATTCCTTGTAAAATTTGAGTGATAAAATAATTATCGTACAGTTTTTTAAGAAAAACGTCGTAATAATATAAATTCAACGATTTATATACGAAATAAATTCAAAACACTAGGTAAACTCAAAATATAGTTTATATAACTAAATGTAAGTATAAAATATGTCAGGATCATTTTTGAAAGTAACGGATTAAATATTCAAAATAATAACTCACGCGATAACGTTTATTTAATATAAAATTTACGCGTTTAAATGTGAAATGCAATGCCATGAATGAACTAATATGATACATATATAATTTAAGAAATGACCGGATTTTGAGAATTGTGACATAAAGATTGCGCTTTAAATCATAAAAACCTTAAACTTTGCAATGCCATGATTTTTCTAACCGAATATGACAATCCTCCGTGTCATCCTAATCATAAATTACCTCCTCCTTGTAGAATTTACCAATAGATATCGGGATCATACAAACCTCATTCAGCCAAACAAGTTTCTATTGGAAAATCAAAGTAACTGACCAAGTTTTTGACACCAAGTTCCTAGCCTCATAATTATCAATAATTAAAGATAATACCTTATTATTGATCAAAACTATTGAATGAAACCACTTAATGTTGGTAGTCGAATCTCTAGCTTCATTCTTTCCTCCCATTAATCAACCCTCATATTGTTGAGAGGTGATTGGTTGCACCTCCTGTTGTACGAATTCTTGAACCTCCATAATTGCTACCCTCGCGGTTTCGTGGTTGTTACCTCCACCTACGAACACGGAACATGGTTTTTGATAGATAGTGGATTTCCTGTCGAGTTTGGATACGACTTTGATAAAATCGTAATCCATGTGCTCTTCAGACCATAACTCACCAACGGTATGGGTTTTTAAATCTTCTACACCATGCACCATCCAGGATACTAACAAGCTCTAGATGCCAACTGACGCATGACCTTCTACAAAAATCACCACCAGGATACTAACAAGCTCTGATGCCAACTGACGCAGGATGCGACAATGAATTTTGATAAACCCTAGTCCAAGAGTACATAAATGAGGCACACCTCAAAGGAATAAAATCCAAACAAAACATAAAACTTTTAAAAACTTAAATATATTAATATTTCAGGATGTCTTATACAATGATAATAAGCCCTATATTTATATGGAAGTAAAACTTGTAGAGAAAGTAACATAATTAGAGTAAAAGATGAATTAAACAAATAATAGAAGATTCAGGAATTGATGTCTCTACGGCGCCAAAGACATGAAGCCTCGAATAAAATTCTATTCGAGATTTCTATGGTGTATAGAGGGAAATACCTCTACGCCATAGAGGCCATTGCTTCTACATCTTTGATCTTGAATCTTGTCCCAATCACACTTAACTTCTGAATGACTGATTCATACACATCTAAACAAAAAGGGACTTGACGCTTGTTCTCAAATACAAGGATGGTACACCAGTACCTTATACCTATGGTGTACTAATATCTATAAGAAAAGGTGGTTAGATCTTGGGTGCATAACCTAGTGTGTTCTTGATCGAGTGTCTGTTTTTTTGCTCAAAAAAGGATGATACCATTTATCTAGGAAAACTGAACAAATGTTAAAATTAAGATTAATAATCTATAGAGTCGACCGGTTTTTATAAAACTAAACGTCGCACTTGCCTTTCGTATATAAATCAAAACTTGAATATAGCCATTAGCCTCAAGCTCTTGCATTTCCGCCTAATTAAAAACCATATGATGTTGGGTTTTGTTATTTGTAGCCCTAAAGGCGATGTTTAAAAGTTAAAAACGTGCAATAAGGGTGGTCTATTTATTTAGTTGGGAGCAGTTAAATTGAGAGGGTATGAGGTTATTTTACAAGTATAAACAATTTATGCGTGTCGAAATTTATTAAACATAGCCATAAGGAGTGATGTTTAGCATTTTCCTATAATGTCTTGCAATTGTTAGTCCTAGTACACATTTCAAAAAAAAATCTTCTGGGTAATTGTACTAGTTTTTTTATTTAATTAAAATCATATTGTACTAAAGTTTGTATGACTAGAAACATAATGTCCAGAAAACTCAGAGCATAAGGTATATGTTGGTGTCGTCATATGGTGACATGGGTAAAGTGCTGCTACCTCAACACTTTTTCCCATAACAATAGAATCTATCACACCACACAAAACACTCTTCCTTTCTATAACACCAGAATCTGGTGCTATATGACACCCCTGGACCCCACATTTTTTCTTACATTTATTCAAATAAAGAAACACGTTAAACTAAATTTAAAATTCCATGAATATAAAAAATACATAAAAAGTACCTAAAATAAAAAACAAAACATAAAAATAAAAGTATATAAACTAAACTAGTTTCAGGGAAAATATTTGGCATGTATTTGGTTTTTAAGCTCCTCGATCATAGCCGCGTATGTCAGATTCTGCTGGATTCATCTCGCTGGTGTCCATTGCAATCATCTTCAAGTCCTCATTCCTTTTCTTAGCGTTGAAAAGGTCAACTATCACCATAGTCTCGCGCTCCATTCTTTCCATCTTCGCCTCAAGGTCTAAAGCTAATTGTTGTTGCATCAATTCCTGAAACTTGTCTTGTGAACCAGAAGTGGCGAATGAGTTTGTAGATCGTTGACTTGTAGACTTTCATTATTTTTCTGGTGGACACGGAAAAACATCATCTCCAAGAAGTTCGGGGTCTTCTTCGGTTGGCTGTCATCAGTTTCTTCTTGCTTGTGTTGACTCGGGATATTTCCATTTGTATTTGTCTCTTAAAAAAAGGCAAGCGCCTTTGTGAGGAAAATCGCCGCTATGAGACTTGGTTTGGTTGACAAGCGAGTTAAAATTCCCGAATTCTCGGTTAACAAAGTCCACTTTCCAGTCAACATTCTTACGCTCTTTCAAACCATTAAGCTTGGCTTGCTCATTGTATTGGTCGAGAACTTTGTACTAAAACGTGTCATTGTTTTGGTCGTTCCTGACTTTCGGACCTCAGATACTTTTATGTAACATTTCGCCAAAATTCTCTCCTCTATTTCGGTCCAAAATGAACGATCAGTTTTCTTTTCCCGGTATTTCTTGGCTTTGGTCTTGCAACGTTTTTTTGGTGACGACGGCCTCATGTCGGATTGTCAAGGTTGTGAGGATTGTTATTGTTGTTGGGTAAACTGGGGTTGGTATAGTGTTTGTTGTTGGGAAATTTGGGTTTGTTTAAGTTGAAATTGTTGCCATATGGTGAATTAGTCAGGTGTAAAGTTGGTGAATGGGTTATTAAAATTGGCGAATTGGTTTGAGATTCTGTATGTCGTGCCAAATGATGGAAATTGGTTGGTGTTCGAGGTGATTGAATTTACGGATGATGGTTTGTTTGGATTAGAAGAAGATGAGAAAGTCAGTATTGTTTTGTAGGTCGGCGAGCATGGAGTTGACCCATTGATTGGGATTTATTTTGGCTAGTTAAAAGGCTATAAATAAGAGAATTATAGAGATAAAAATAAAGTTGGAAGTGTGACCACCTGTCGAAGCCTCCGCTTGAAGCCTAGCTTTCGGAGCCTACATATTAAAGTGTTCGTCAATCTTCTTTCGCTTTATATAAGAGTAGGATCCCAATGAGCTTTTGGTAAATAGATTCCCACCTATGCGGGCTTCTGCTCGGAGCCTAAATCAGTCTCTCAACTCAACAAAAAAGCCACCCCAAAATGTAGGGTACCGATTACCAAATCCTCTTAATAAAGGATTATATTATTCGTATTTGTTCTTTAACAATATGGGCTTATGTCATGTGTGTAGGCATGATGTGTTTGCTCGTGTAAGTTTGACCGAATTAAAGAGCAAACATCATCACTTAAACCTACAAATTATCTTGTCCGTGTTCATTCGCTAACAAAATGAACATGTTCATGTTTGTATATTATGCCAATAACTTTATACATGAACGAATGTAAACAAACATGCATCATTTATTCGTATACCCATAATATTCATCATCTTTCCTATGTTTGTTTGTATAACTACGAAAGTATATGCTTAAAAAGTTCAAAGTTCAAATAACATAATTTGCCAGCTAACTTGCTAATAACCTAGTAATGTCACCTAAAAAAGTTATGAAATAAATAGCAGATTTTTAAAATAAATAATGTCACCTAAAAAAGAAGTATTTTTGAATAATGGTGCCTACAAAGTGTAAACCGTTAGTACAATGACCTTAATAGGCAAGAAATAACATAATAATACAAATGAAGTCTTTTTAAATATATAATGGCCACCAATGTAAAATACCTTATATAACAACACTTCAATTTAAATTTTACTGCAATAAGTAAACAAAAAGGCCACTTTGATACAAACCAAGCTCGCAGCAAACTGCCTACCATAACCCTTGTTGATCGCATTGGGCACGAAGATGCTTATGATATAAGGTGTTTCAAGAAATGCGGACATGGGAAACTCAATCTAAAAATCCGTACTCATAAGGTAAAGTACCAGCACAAATAAGTCAATTCGAATTGAAAGAATGCCTACATAAAAATAGGCTCAATCCTGCATTTCGAAAGGTTGTATTACAGTGTACAACTTACAAACGGAAGTTACAAATTTTCTTTGTTTTCTCATCTGATCAATTGGATTTTTTTTTTTTTTTTTTTTTTTTTTTTTTTTTTTTTGCTTATTTTCTTGCCTATCTATAAATTTAACCCGAATCAGATGCTATCCTCTTCTACATCGAACTAATTTACACCAGTTTATGGACGGTTTTTACAATGTAATCAACTAAAGCAGACGGTCTACCCTAAATTATATTAAACTGCAAATCTTACATGCTCGCAGCTTTTGATAAGACATATTCCTCCCCTTCCAATAGCTGTCCTTCAGCTTCCTGCAGAACGTGAACAACCATTGTAATATTAGATAAAGCGAGTCGAGAAAGTAATGTTGGTTAATGTTTATTAGATCACAAAACAAAAAAGGAATGTTTTTGTGTAAAGGTAGCAAAACGAGTGGGTGAGATGCACGTTAAGTAAACGGTAACTTTTAGTGTGGACCACACCGAGTTAGGTTGACCCGCAAACACTTTTTGTCACCGTCAACATTTTAATAAAATTAAATATCTGAACAAAGGGCTTTAGAAGGTTGTATGCACTATACTATGCTTAAGGCAACTTTCGACCTGTTTGATCCCGTTCCACCATGTAGGTAAATTTGTTTGTTTAACTTGTTTGACCCTTAAACATCAAACATAACCCAAATCAATGCATTCACAAGTAAATGAATGATGATACTTGTGCCTAGCACACATGTCTAAAAAATATTCCAACAAGATTAGAACACACAGCACATTCAATGGTTATGAACTTATGATGAGGATAAAGAAATGAATGGCTAAGGCATGTAAGGGATGTGTGTTCGATACAAGTATCATTACTCCATCCATGGTCAAAACTAGTACTTGCTGACTGAAAAATGGTACGAGTCTTGTAGGACAATTTTGACATGACATTTTCTAATTGTGGTGCTTACTATAAACTTTAATCTATGTTTTTGATTACTCTATTAAACTTTAAATCCAATTTGATGTTAAAATATGACATGCTTGACTTTGAAAGTCAAAGTTCATTAATTGTCTTTGGAATAATCCTATAAGAAACCCCTGATGTGAACTACAATAATCAACAAAATGAGAACGGATCAAAGTTCATACCACTTGTTCTTTACACTTGAGTTTTGCAAGATATTTATCTAATGCACCATCACCCCTAAGAATTTTTCCACCACATCCCCATTTATCTACTGACCCAACCGACTCCTCGTCAATAACCACAGCTTCTACTCTATCATCTCCCGTCCTGACATCTGGAATCTGAAGTCAAGAAAGAAAGGAACTGTTGTAAATTTCATGGGACGAGATGTTGAGATATTAACTTGTGTAGAGAACTGAAAAGACGACTAACCTCATACATACAGTCGGTAAGAAGGGTTTCAAGTATTGCTCTTAACCCTCTTGCCCCAGTATTCTTAACCATTGCCTTTTGAGCAATCAATCTTAGTGCCTCTTCTGAGAAATGTAGTTTCACCTGTGGTCAAGGAAACATAAATGTGAGCACCCCCAAACATCCAAGCGAATAAAAGAACACTAGAAGCGGCAAGATGGGTGGGTTGCCAATATCGAGGTAAAATCAGGCTCAAGTGGCTTTCAATAATATTGGATGCTCTATGCACTAAAAATATAATGTAGGTGACTTTCAACCTGTTTTGACGTGTTCCCCTTTTAGCTAAAAGTTTATTTGACCCATTTGGGAGAAACAAATTAATAATAGACCCATAAGTATACGGGTTGAAATTGAAACTACTAAAAGGATCACCATTACGATAGAGAGACATGAATCATATACTTACATTGTTCATCTGAAACAACTTTTTGTATTGCTTACCAAGAGCATTTTTTGGCGCCATCAGGACCTGCATGGAATTAAAATGATCACAATTTAACTTGCTAATACTTGACTTGTAGTTTCACTAATCAGTTTCAACTGTTTGGATAAACAGATTCTGCACCTCATTCTTCGATAAGATACTTGTTAAATGACAATATTTGGGTAATCGTTTTCAATAATTCATACTAGCTTCAACAAATTAAATCATCAATATACAAATAAAATCTTCTTATTACCCCTTTTTTTAAACCAAATTAAGATTTTAAAGATTTTTGCTCCCATATCACAAGGCGTGTCTCATTTTCTTCACAAATTGTCCTTTTTGGTCATTTCATGTATCAATAATCCAAAATTCTAAATAACCAGAATTAGTCAAACACCTAAGCAGCTGATAATCTGATCATTATAACTTCAGATAGCAAAATCATATCCACACTATCTCCTAAAGCCCATTTTATTACAGTCGATTGTTTGATTCAGGCTGTTCATAATACATGATCACTTTCAAAATGCAGATATAAACACCCTACAGTTGAGTCAATTAAAGCAATACAACTAGCAATGGACTTTACCTCAACAAGTTGGTCCTCAGTTAAAGCTGATAAACTAAGTAAAATTGGAAAACGTCCTATAAACTCCGGAATGAGTCCATAAGCTATAAGATCACTACTTTCAACCTGGATATTAACAAAAGCAATCAATAATTATCAATGGCATACAACAAGAAAAAGGTAACAACTTGGATATCTCAGAAATATAGCAGCTTACAGATTCAAGTAAAGAAGAAGTGACCGCAGCATTAGTCAATTTACCGCTTCTCATATTTTCACGAACGGGTGCTCCAAAACCAATTGAGGAGTCCTGTCGTCTGATAAACACATGAGTATCAGTTTGAACCCCTTTACTTCCCACACGCCATTTTATAAGATGGTAATTAACTTTAGCCGGCAAGTCTGCAACTCAATAAAAAAATAATGTACAACATAAACAAGTAGTGATCACCTCTCAGATATGGTTTTTTCTAAATCAATAAATGCTCCTCCACAAATGAAAAGGATGTCTTTTGTATCTATCTGCAAATTTATTATAAGACATAACATAGCAGAGTGTGAAGGTTAGAAAAAAAAGTTATTCATAAAATGGAAATGACATGATTTATTTCCAGACATAACTACCTTGATTGGAAAATATTTAGATTAGAAAACAAAATTACATTACAATAATCCATGGCATTACCTGGATGTTTTCGCCTCGAGGATGTTTCCTGGCCCCCTTTTCAGGCACATTCACTATCTGCAGAGAATATAATATTTGGTGTTGAGTGAGGAACGTCCTGATGTATATTAGGCATGTGAAAAAACAATGGAGTGGACCATGTTAATGCTACATATAATTCCATAAGCTATAGTAACATAACCAAGAAGGTCGAAAAATTCCACAAACCATAGTCTAGAACAAAAGCACGGTAAAAAGACCTCTAATGCAAAGCACCATATGTTATAACATGATGATCTATGTGTATTCTAGAAAACTATTTTCATACAAAATAGAACTATTACGTGACAGAGTCAACTCATTGACCTATTGGAATTTGGAAGTAAAAATTGTATGATTGCTTACAGTTCCTTCCAACATCTTAAGTAGGGCTTGCTGCACACCTTCGCCAGAAACATCTCTGCTAATATTCATGCTTTCCGCCTGCAAATAATGAAACCAGAAATTTGTTTTATAACTTAGAGCCGCAACAGCCAATCACTTGAACAGAAAGTTAACCAAATATAAAGGACAACGTAATCAACAAACCTTTTTGGTTATCTTATCAACTTCATCGATGTAAACAATTCCTTGTTGGGCTGCTTCAACATTGAACTCAGCAACCTTCATACCAGATTGAGAATTGAAATATCGATATTCATTAATAAACTAGTATTTATGAAGTAAACAGGATAAAACCATTAAATGCAGATGATTACACATTAACGAACCCTAGCATAAGTAAAAAGTATCAAACTAGTATGATTTTTACAGAGAATATGTAACCATGGCAAATCACTTAGAGAGTAAAAACTAAATAACATACAGCATTAGGCAACTCAAGCTAAGTATGTGTCTATCTTAAACCTGTTCATACTAGGGAGTAGGGCCAACTCACTAATTACCAGATCAACAACTTATGAGGTACATTACTACTAAATAATAGAGATTGCTTTTATGCTCATTGTAACTGTATCTCCTGACCAACTAAAAGCCGAGGAAGAAAACATGCTAATTAAATGTTGAGAGCAAATAATGTTATTAATGTGAAAAGGCATAGATAACTAGGCAGCAACAGGAATGGATGTGAAATATATAATCAATTGTAAAATTGTTTTATAAAAAAGGCATACCGTAAGTAGCTTATGTAGTATGGATTCAACGTCTTCACCAACATAACCAGCCTGTCGAATTTAAAATATCAAACTCTTTCAGAAAAATAGTATAGCATATAAACCAACTTTAACTTCAGAACAGCTTAGAATGCCACTTATAACAGCAAGGTCCCGTTAAACAGATTATACTACTGATTATCTAAGGGTGGAGGTGTCAAATGATCACTTTTGGATGATTTATTTCATACTGGCTACAACAAAACTGATTATTAAAGAGTAAAGTATCATTACCAAAATTCAATCAAAAAGTAAAAGTATAATAACCACACTACTGATTCTTTTAACAAGAATGTCGTTTTTTTATCAATATTACAACCTCAATAAACAAAATCATATTCAAACACTATCTCCTAAACCCCATTTTATTACAGCTCGCTATTCAATTGCTATTCAAGTGAAGGTCGAACAGAATGAGATCGTATATTTATCCACAATACAAATATCTTTTTGCAAATGTCAGTTTTTCATTTCTTCTCAATAAAAGCAAGATAGATGACTTACTTGAGTTAATGTTGTAGCATCAGCAATAACAAAGGGAACATTAACAAAACGAGCAAGGGTCTTTGCAAGTAATGTTTTCCCTATTTTAAATAAGTCAAATCAAAATTATCAGCAATCTGGAAATAACCAGAGAGTATTAAAATATAATAATAATAAACAGTCTCGTGAGTCATACCCGATCCAGTTGGACCCATAAGAAGTACATTACTTTTCTCTAACTCTACATTGTCGTCTTCATCTTCCGACCTAGCTTTTCCTGTTTCTCCACCTGACCTAGATTTCAATAAATTGTTTCGGCTCAGCATTGCGTTTCAAGATATGACACACGATAACGATTTTGTAGAAGCTAAAATGTCAAATGACTAACCCTTTTTGCAAGGAAGCGTGATAAATTCTTTTGTAATGGTTATATACTGCCACGGAAAGCACCTAAATATGAAATGCAAAACATATAAACAAGTTAAGATCATACCCATAAATTATATTACCATTATGTACATTTAAATGTATATTATCTTTTAATGCACCGACACAATACACGGACACACATATCAAATACTTTAGCCAATTAAATTAGATTTTTCCTTCCATTTCTATTATCTTGAATCCTTCTTTATCACGTTATTGTATTTCTGAATGGTACAGAAACATAGAGGAAAAGAAGCGGCACTTTTACAGAGAACACTCCAATATCTGCCCTTGGTAAGACACAAATCGATAACATATAGCAATAAGATTTTTGTAAACCCGCCATACTAAAAACTATCATATTGAAATGCACATAAACTAACACAGCGCTATCACATATAGCAAGAAATTGTTGTTAAAACTATGGTAGTATTCGAATGAAAATGGTTAACCGTACACCCATTTGCACAAGTTCAACTAATGACAAACTTATCAAGTTTCTGAAAGATCTCTTTACGTACATATGAAACTGATAGTTCTAAAATGCTCATAACAAGCAAAGGAAACAGCGTTTTGACATAAAGCAATCTAATGTTCACCCCGGGAAGAAATGATAATGCAAAATATTTACCACAAACTTACTCGGAACTATCATATAGTAATGTGCATGAACTACCATGTTCATATATACAAAGTCATCAGTGATAAAGTTATACAGTAGCATTTACATGAAAAATATTAAAATTGCAATCGTTTTGGCATGGGTTTGACTGGTGTTTAAACTTATCAACTATCAAGTCCCTAAAAGACCTTCTTAGGGGCATTTTAATCTTTAGTTCTTAAAGAAAATTATCAAAAAATAAATTGTTATTTTGGCACAAAGCATTCTAATATATTTCCCGGTGAAAACATATATTGATCAAGAATATAATTTCATAGATTAGAAATACTAAGAACTACCAATTTAAAATGCACATGAACCAGACACCATCTTCACTTATGTCGAGCCATTAATGGTAACATTATATACATATCCACATGAAAAGTGCTAAAGTTGCAACATTTTCAACACAAGTTTGACCAATTTTTACGCTAATCAAGTCCGTGAAGATCTCCTTAATGGCATTTCTTTAGAAATAGTCCTAAATGGCATTTTTGAGAAATAGTCGTCAATGGCCTTTTGAATTGACAGATCTTATTGGCATTGATCTAGCACTACAATTTTCACAGAACCTAAGTACTAAATACTACCTATTTACAATGCGCACAATTAGCTTAGCACCATATTCAGATATACCAAGTCAGTATTGTTAAAGTTTGTATAGCATCCCATATAACATGTCTTTGGTTATATGAACATTTTCCTCATGAGTTTGATTAAGTAATATAAATTTTATAGAACCTAAGTACTAAGAACTATCAATTTGCAGTGCACATGATAAAGTTGTTATAACATATTAGCATTTATATGAAAAGTGTCGAAGTCCCAACCTTTTTCGCACATCTTTGACCAATGACAAACTTATCAAGTCCTTGAAAAATCTCCTTCGGGGTAGGCAGATTCTTCCCCAAATTCGACCCACCCCATCCACTACCCTTCTCTTCACCAACATTAACATTTTCACCACCACGAACCACATGAACACCCGGCGGGCCAGGCGGAGTATGCACCGCAAGTCCATCACTAGACACCGGAGGCAAATTCGTCAAATTCTCCGGCGGGTCACCACCATAAGCCCGTAAAGTATCCCAAAAATTATTCCTAAGCTTATTCCCATAATCCTCATCACCACCACCATTACCAACATTCTTCTTATCCTTACCATTATTCTTTTTAATCCTACCAATTTCGATAAACCTACCTTGAAGAGGGCCCACATTATTCGGCTTATAATAAAAACTAGACTTACAATTAGGACACAAATTCACCGGCAGACAAGACCCTTTTGCATCTCCATCTGCCACATCAGATTCCGGCGGGATGACGTGGCAGTCATCTGAAAAAACAAGATCCATAGGTTTACAACAACGTGGGCAGTTAGCTTCTGCTTTTATCATACGTGTCACCATTGAAATTCTACCATTACCCTCATCACCACCACCACCACCATTGCCGGAAAATGTACGGATGGAAAACAACCTCCGACCAATGTAGGAAGAGTTTAAGGTTAAGGATGGACACCCATGTTTCGATATGTACAAGGAAGTGAAAAAAACATGTCGGAGCTTATGGAATCTTGATAGCCTAGACATCAAGATTCAAACTTTATTGGTTTTTTGTGTTATTTGATCAAAAGGGTGTCTGAAAGTGTGATTGGATTGATTAAAAGATGAGTAAAAATTGGTTTTCAAGAAATGGGTTTAAAAATTCT
>BPTQ01000006.1:278552798-278577601 GCA_019973895.1 Chrysanthemum seticuspe | reverse complement strand
GAATTTACCAAAACTAAAATATGACCAACACTTTTGCGACGCTTGCAAAATTGGTAAACAAACCCATAGTAGTCACAAATCTAAAAATATGGTGTCCACATCTAAGTGTCTAGAATTATTACATATGGACTTGTTTGGACCATCCGCTATAAGAAGCTACGGAGGCAACTTATACACTTTGGTCATAGTAGATGATTACTCAAGTTTTACTTGGACGTTGTTTTTGAAAACCAAAAATGAAGCTTTTGATAAATTTGAAATTCTTAGCAAGAAAATTCAAAATCTACTAGGTGTTAAAATTGTGTCGATCCGAACGGATCATGGTCGTGAATTTGACAACGAAACTCAATTTGGAAAATTTTGTAATACAAATGGTATAACACATAACTTTTCCGCTCCAAGAACACCTCAATCAAATGGTGTAGTAGAATGTAAAAATAGAACAATTCAAGAAATGAGTAGAACAATGCTTAATGAACAAAACATTCCTCAAAATTTTTGGTGCAACGCCGTTGACACTTGTACATATATTTTGAATAGAGTCTTAATACGTCCTTTCTTAAACAAAACACCATATGAGCTTTACAAAGGTAAAAAGCCAACTTGAGGATATTTTAGAGTCTTTGGTTGTAAATGCTTCATTCTTAATACTAAAGACTATCTCACCAAGTTTGACCCAAAGTCTTATGAAGGTGTATTTTTGGGTTATTCTCAAACTAGCAAAGCTTATATTGTCCTTAACAAAGAAACAATGATAGTCGAGGAATCGTTGAACATAACATTTGACGAAAGTCCACCTCCCTCTAAGACATCACATTTGGTAGATGATGACTTAGTTGAAAGTCAAATACTAGAAAGTCAAATTAATGATAACAAGGAAGATGAACCATTAAATAAGGAAATTATAAACATCAAAGAATCTAAAAGTCATCCTTTAGAAAAAGTCATAGGACAACTTAATCAAAGAACCTTAAGGTTACAAGCCCAAAATCAAAGTAATTATTTTTGTTTTGTATCCACCATAGAACCGAAAACATAAATGAAGCAATAAAAGATGAATCATGGGTAATTGCCATGCAAGAAGAATTAAACCAATTCATTAGAAATGATGTTTGAAAATTAGTTCCAAAACCTAAAGATCAAACCATAATTGGAACGAAATGGGTTTTTCAAAATAAAATAGATGAAAATGGTATAGTATCTAGAAACAAAGCTAGGCTTGTTGCACAAGGCTATAATCAACAAGAAGGTATTGATTATGATGAAACTTATGCTTCGGTAGCTAGACTCAAATCTATTAGAATATTACTTGCCTATGCATGTGCTTATGACTTTAAATTATTTCAAATGGATGTTAAAAGTGCTTTTCTTAATGGGTTAATTAACGAAGAAGTGTATGTTGCTCAACCTCCCGGTTTCACCGACTTTGAGAAACCACATCATGTCTTCAAACTCAAGAAAGCATTGTATGGTCTTAAGAAAGCACCAAAAGCTTGGTACGACCGACTTAAGACTTTTCTTATTGATAACAAATACTCTATGGGATTAGTAGATAATACTCTCTTTACCAAGAAAAAGGAATCACATATTATCATTGTTCAAATATACGTTGATGACATTATATTCGGATCAACTTGTCAAGAACTATGTGATGATTTCTCTAAAATCATGCACGACGAGTTTGAAATGAGTATGATGGGTGAGTTAAACTTCTTTCTAGGACTTCAAATTAAACAACTGGAAGATGGCATTTTCTTTAACCAATCTAAATATATAAAAGACATGCTTAAGAAATTTGGTCTTGAAGATTCCAAACCAACTAAAACACCCATGTCTTCGGACACTAAACTCACCAAGGACGAAGAAGGTGAATTTGTAGATAACACTAAATATAGAGGAATGATTGGTAGCCTACTCTATCTTACGGCTAGTAGACCCGAAATTATGTTTAGTGTTTGTCTATGTGCTCGCTTTCAAGAAAACCCAAAGGCATCACACTTAGAAGCCTTAAAAAGGATTTTTAGATACATTAAGGGAAGAACGTGTTTAGGATTATGGTATCCCAAAGGAATGAGTGTAGAAACCATAGTGTATGCCGACTCGGATCATGCCGGTGACTATGTCGATAGAAAAAGTACAAGTGGTATTTGCACTTTTGTTGGACATTGTCTCATCTCATGGTTTGCAAAGAAGCAAACGGCCTTAGCCATCTCAACTACTGAAGCCGAGTACGTCTCAGCCGGAAAGGCATGTCAACAAGATATTTGGATGAAGCAAGCCCTCGTAGATTACGGAATTCATCTCAACGACATTGTGATACTTTGCGACAACAAAGGAGCCATCTATCTCAGCAAGAATCCCGTTCAACATGCTCGTACAAAGCATATTGAAATCCGTCATCACTTTCTTCGCGACAATGTTCAAAAAGGGAACATTTCAATTGAGAAAGTATCCTCCGAAGACAACATTGCCGACATCTTAACTAAGCCTCTTAAACGAGAACCTTTTAATCTTCTTAGACTTGGTTTAGGGTTAATGGAATAAAACATGTAGGATAAACATAGCCTAAAACATTAGAATAGTCAAACCAAAACAATTTTGTTTTATATCTGCTACTGTAGCCACGGTACCAAACGACAACAAGGACGGAACCAAAATTTTGGTACCGTCTGGTCCGTGGTGTCTACAGAAGCAAAAATACTACCTACAAAACATCTTCTTCCTCAAAACCCACTTTACCAAAACGTGTAAAACTTAAACCAAGCTCATTATTGACATCTTCCCTCTCACTAATCACAGAAGATAACATCATTGTAAGTATCCTAACTACATTTTATCTCTCAATTCTGAGTCTAGGATTCATATTTATGCACAAAACTATCAAAAATCATTACATGGGGTTTTATGTATACTTTTATACTAAATATGAATTCAATTGGCAAATTGCATAACTAGTCATTGAAATTAGGTACTACATTATCATATTGCATAAACACATCATGCTTTTCACTAATCAATAGATAATAACTATAAGGCCTTATTCAAATAACCAAACACCCCATGTCAAAAATTTTGAAAAGCTTCTCACTTGTAGGAAAACAATTTTTCATTGTTAAATACAAATAGAAACGTTAAACTTTCATCACTTGCATGCTCTTGAATACTAAAGGTATTGCATAACTAATATGCATTCTCGGGTATATTCAAATGAAGCCACATTGAATTAGGAGCATTTGGGTTATCTCATGGTATTTGCCAAACACCCCACTAAAACCATTTTGTGCATAAAATGAGTCGAGATAACCGCAACTCCAAATTGTTTTCATATAGGCACACACTAGAACCAAAAACGTTAAAATTTATTCTTAATTTTAACATATTAATTCTTGTCCTTAGGAATAACCATGGTAGCCGCAAGATTCTATGATCACAAAGACACCCTTAACTACATTCCCAAACACCACAAAACCAAAGGACTTACCAAGGATCAAGTAGAAATATTTAAGGCTCTAGAATCAAGGTATTTCCATGAGGGTAGAACCATTCACTCATCCTTCCTTGAACATACCAATCTTCGTGAAGAACTAGCCGCCATTAAATTCGATTCTCTTTTTGACATCGATGAACCAATTTGTCCTAGGTTTGTGTTAGAATTCTATGCTAGTGTGGCCGGCTTTAGTGATGAAGACGATGATGAATTTTGTCTTAGATTTAGAATCAATCAAAACGACTACACCATCACCTTAAGCAACTTTGCTCAATTACTAGGAATTCCCAACCGAGGAACTTGTGTCTACACGGATAAGTGGTCTCTCACCGCTCTTGATGCAATCAATGGCCGCACTTCTCCCTACCAAACCCGTTTGGCCGATAAGGATGTTATCCGTGAACACCTATTTAACCCAAAGGGTGATACAACTCGTGTTACCCGAAAGGGAAAGGAGGTAAACCGAGATCCATATGGAATGGAGCTAAATGAACTTAAGCCTGAATTTAAGAAATGGGAGGAGCTACTTAGAGCCAACGTCATTAGCACCATAGGAAATAGGGATCACATAAACGCTTGCCTTTGTCACATGCTCTATAACTTGTCCACCCGACAACCATTCAATTTAGCCTACTACATAGCTAGGAGAATGATTGATATTCCAACTCAAGGATCGGTTGCTCTTCCATACGGGATGCTTCTCACCCGTCTCTATAGAAACTTTGCACCAATTCCACCAACCCCAAAAGGGATGCACCTTCACTATGAACTCAGCCCTCACATCTTTGTACCTTTGAGTGATGAACGAGTTGCTAAGACAAAAGGCAAGAGAGCAAAACCTCCAACTCCATCATCATCATCATCAAATAGCTCCGAGGATGGTCTTCCAAGCTCTCGTATCCAACCTCACGAGTATTATGCGTCTCTTCCCGAGATTGAAAATGAATCAGCGGAATTCAAGCAAACTAAGGGAATGTTCAAGTGCCTTGGTAGGATGATGAACAAGATTTACAAGAAGTTGGACAAATGAGGGTACTTTAAGGAGTGTTTGGAACAATACATTATCATTAATGTTTGATACTATTTAGTTGTTTTTATCTTGTAGGATGATAATATAACTTCTAAAACTGATGTATGCTAGCAATCTTATGCAGGGGGATAGCACAAGTATGCTATCAAATTTTACCCATTTTCACTTTAATGTGAAAATCAATAAGCCTTGCTCAAAATCTATGCTCCACTATGTTTATACATGTGTTATTTACTTTTCCTAACTAGAAATGTTTAGTATAACACCTTTTGAGAAAAATTTCAGGTTTCGGAAAAGTGCCCGACACCTAAAAACATACTCTGTCTTGTTTTCTGCACTCCACGGACCAGACGGCACCAACTATTTGGTACCGTCCGTTATGTAAAATGGCACCGCCGTACCTGTATAGGCGGACCAGACGGCACCCTTTTTAGGGTTCCGGCCGTGTATGATTTTGGTGCCGTGGATCCTCCAGGTAATTTTCTGAATTTCGACTCTTTCGTGATTCCAAATTACCATCCATTACTTATAAATCAATCTTAACTTGTTTATACTCTTATTAGAACTAGTATAATTCACTTAGGTATATAAGAAATCCATTTCCCACCAAAATTCAAAAATTTGAAAAATCCACCCAAGGAGCCCTTTGGCATAAAGGAAGGAACCAAATTTTTGGTACCTTCAAATCCGTGGGTGATCTGATTGTTAGGAAATTCCACTCATTAGAACACATTTATTGCAAATCTTTTCTTCTTCACTCCATCTCTCTTGAATGGATTGACTTGGGTGATATGACTAGCATTCAACCCACTTCCAAATCATTAGGAACCTCATCTCTTCAATGGTTTAACATCAAATCAAACACATTTCTCAACAATTTTTCACTTCTATAAATTGAGAGGTTTTACCATCATCATCCTCACACCTTCTTCATTCTTACTATTATCTAGCAAAGAAAAACCCAAGTCAAAAATGACAAAATCCTCTCCAAAAACTTGCAAGAAAACCGCTAGAATTAGTGTGAGGCCTTGTTGCTTCGTTAACCTTAGCTCTTCATCCGAGTCTTCTCCACTCACAATCTCATCTCCAATCCGAGATGATACAAACCTTACCTTGGCAACACCTACTCAATCACACATTGTGATCACCACTCCACCACCTACAAAAACACCAACTTCACCTCTTCTAGCACCCATGCAAACATCCAAAACACCCTCACCACCTTCACCACCAAGGTCTCCTACTCTCATGCCTATGGAGTTATTCTTCACTCCACCAACTTCACCAAATCCTTTCTTGGAGGACTTGGATGACTTGCCTCCTAGGCCAAATCATCCACCACCATTGCCATCCTTTGGCACATTTGAGCAAATATCTCATGAATCACCAAGGTCATCTTTTGACCCAAACGCCCCACTAGGGCCAAAACCTCTTCTCTTCCACCCCATTTACAAAGACATTCATGGTCCTTTATATGGGGATCATCCACTCCCAACATCAATGTCCCCTCATCTTAAGGACATTGAGGAGTGCATGTGGGATACCAATCCCACTAGAGAGGAGATTCAAGAGGAACTCCACAACCTCCACCAATTCAAAGGCATGGTGGATTCTCACTTAAGTGAGACTATGCAAATGCAAAATGCTTTGCTTGCCTCCATCATGACCACCCCAAACATTCCCAGCACCACCAACACATCTACCATACCACCACCACAACCTTCCCAAACATACTACCCCCTAGGCATGGTTGCTCAACTTGTGAGCAAACGGCCCAAACCGTGGAAAGGACCCGGGTTATGGTCCATGACTTCCAAGAGGAAATGAGGTTCATCCTCAATCATATCCTTGAGCGCCTCAACGCTCTTTCTCATCCACCATCTAACTAGGATGGTCATAGATTAGCATTTCTAGTTCTTCTTTTCTTAGGATTTTTTTATTGTACTAAAACACATCATTGTGTTCTCCTTTCATGACCTTTGTTCATGAAAATTTTAACTAATGAATGGTGTTTTTATTATAGTGTTGGTACTTTTACATAGTGTTTGGAAATGCTTGTGAATGATCATTATTACTAACAATTTCTTTTTGTAGCTTTATTTTCACAATCCATGTATCTTCCCATTAAGCACCCAATTTAGGGGGAGCTTTGATCAAGGGGGAGATAATGGCTCGGGCTCATTACATTCCGCATCGCCTCTTCTTTTTGTTGAGACAAAAAGGGGGAGAAAATATAGAACTTGATTATATTTTGACTTTTCTGAAAAAGTCAAACTGACATTGACTTTCTGAAAAAGTCAAACAGGATATATCATTGATAATACTTGACTTTTCTTAAAAAGTCAACTGCATACTTTGACCTTCTGAAAAAGTCAACATCATGCAACAACTAGTGAATACTTTGACTTTCAGAAAAAGTCAAACATCATACACTTGCATTATCATTCTTTTTTCAAGTTCTAAAACTAATATTTTTATAACTCTTGCACAAACTTTGTATCTTTTATAAAAATAAAATTTATATTTTGTCCTCAACAAAAAGTGGGAGATTGTTAATACAAATATCGTCATTAAACGTTATTTATATTTTTGATCTTTACCTAAGTTTTGTTAACGGCAAAAGTAAATTTAATTTGTATAAAAGCTTAAAGCTTGTCAAGTTTAATAGATATTAAAACAAGCTTTTTTCAAACAATATATTCTTCATTCAAGCATTTACATTTATGATTAGTGACATCTTGATATGATTCTAATCATTATGTATGATAGTAGTTTTATAATGTGTTAGGTTCTTAAAACCAAACACTACTTAAGTACTTGCATATTTCTAAAAATAGAAATACAACATATGACATCATGTGATGCATCATGGAAATCATTGGAAGATTTCATTAGATATTTTGTGTGGATTTGTACTCTTCATATCTTGCACAATCTCACTTAGATAGAGTTGACTTTGGCAATATTTGATATCTTGGCTGTCAGACCTGGCGGTACCAAATTGGTACACGGGTGGAACCCTTTTAAGGGTTCCGCGGTCCGTGGACGCTCCTGTCCATTTTGGCTATAAATAGCAATGCCAAGCCAAGTAGTTTTTCAACCCTTTCCAATATACTCTCATACATATCTTCTCTCTAACCTTTCTAACTCAGTTTCATATCATAGTAGTGATCTCTTTTGTAGCAAAGAAGATCAAGTCACATTCAAGCTTCAAACGAGAAGTTGGAAGTCTTGTTTGTTTAGTGTTGTATGATCTAGTGTTGATTCATACTTCATTGTTGTATTAAACCATCATAATCTTGTGAGTGAGAGTGGTTAGTATTTTAGTCCTCAAAATACATTGTGTGTGGGAGTAGTTGTACCCTTGGAAAGAACTCGACATCTAGCTTAGTGTCGGAAATTGTGTAAGCGAAGTGTAAAGGTTTTCTCCGCCGGTGAAAGGAGCTTGTTGACTAGTGAAGTTAAACTCTCGAGTGTGAGACTCGTGGAGTGGAGTAGGGCAAGGAAATAGAGTCCTTGTAGACCGAACCACTATAAACAACTTGTTGTGGTTTGATCATTTCTTTCCTTATTTACTCTTTACATATTACTTGCATATTTCATCAACATATCCAAAGATCAATATCAATTGATCTTTCAATAAGTTTCAAAACAAAGTTTTTAATTGGTAAACTATTCAACCCCCCTTTTAGTTTTCTACATTTACAAAAGCAACTCAACTTTTTCAAAACTCAAAAAAAATGTGAAAAAGGTTTTGAGAGACAGATGCGTGATCTAGCCAACTTTACTAAATCTCATCAAAACGAAAAATATTTAGAGAGACAGATGTGTGATCTACCCGCTTTGAAGAATGCTTTGTTGTCTGAAATAGAACAACTGAAACATGAGCATAAAAAACAAATTAACGCTCTCACCTTGGAAAATCAAAAAGCTAAGGCTGAGTTGTTAACTTGTCAAAAACAGTTCTCTGCATACAAAAAGCATTCAACGAAACGAATAGATGATCATCTTGAAGAAATTATCGGCTTGCAAAACAAACTTAAAGAGTTTAAAACTGTTGTTTACAAACATGGTGAGTCAGTAACTGCTATTGAAAAGTTTACTTTAAAACCGAATCCAAATGGATATGGACCGAATCTTGCTGATTACAAACCTAAGCTTTCAACCAAAGCATTCAAACCAAATCCTGAAGTTTCCATTGCAGAATATAAAATTGATAATTCTGTTATGAGTGTTGTTGAATATCATCATCAAGAAGAATTAGATTCAAAACCGGTCACTTTCGTCACACCAACTGATTCTTCTAACACACCAAGGGTTATCATAAAAACGTCTGAGTCTTCTAATGTTAATCCCCAACCAGATTATGCACAAATTTATGGTCCTTTACCTTCCATCAGTGAAGTAAACTCAAAACCTGAAAATAGCAAAATTCTTAGATATTTTGACATTTTCATGGCTGACCTCAAAACTTTACAACATGAGATAGAATATCATTCTGAAATCAAAGTTCAACATTTTCAATCGCCTCTGGCGCGAGAACAAAGAGACATTTTTCAGAAAAATCTTTTACCAAATGTTAAAAATTTGAAAAATTGTGCATTGTCTTGGGAACGGGACTTTCATAAGTAACTTGGAGTGATGAACTTCGTTTTTGAGAAAACAGAAACATCTATTTCTAATACTAAACGTAAAAAGAAAATGTTGAGAAAAGATGTTAATCGACTCTTGAATGATGTTATCTGTGCTGATATCCATAATGTTGTAACTGTTGAGAACACTGATAATGTGCTTCAGATCGAGTCTTTAAAAGTTGAAAACGAACGTCTCTTAAACGAGCTTTCATATGCAAAACGTCGTCTTCAATGGTGTCAAAAAGATTGTCAAAATCCTGAACTTGCTTTGCAAAACAAAATCCACCAGTTGCAATCAAACAATTTTAATCCAAAATTTGAGCAACTAGATGGTCAAAACGTGTCTTCGAAAAGTCAAATCTCAAAATATAAACAAGAACTTGTAAAAGTTAAACAGGAATATGGTGTCATATTTGATTTACTCAATAAGAGTTGTCATGAAGCATCAAACGAACTTGATCATTATCTTGCATACACTAGAGAAGTAATGAATTTTGCTGGTAATATTCGTTCTAAAAATCAAGATTTGATTCACACTATCTTTAAGTTAAGAGAAATGTTAGGAAAGTATGAACTACTTTCGCCTACTGTGATTAAGAGAATAGCACCAGTTACACTTAGTAATCGTGAACCTAGAATGCCTACTGCCAAAACACAAGTTGCTAACGTGCTACCTTCTACTGAAACAGGAATAGTTGCCTCTTTTCCAAATGTCCGTACTTCACAGCCTAGGAACACTACATCGAAGAATAGGAAGTTGCGACCTAAGAAAAGATCAATAAGGAATGCTAAAGTAGAAGAACACCCTAGGACAATGAATAAGACTCACGTTGCTTCCACTATAGATATTGCGTCTGGCAAATGTAATAGAAATAGTGATGTAACGAATGCTAAACCTTTAAGTACTTTTGATATTCAGTCTGATGCACCTTGTGTTATTTGTCGTAAAAGTATGAATTCTGATTGTCATGACAAATGTGTTGCTAAAGCTATCATCTCTCGTTTAAGGAATCCTAAGAATCGGAATACCTCTAGGCCCACTAATCATTCTAAGTCTGTGCTTGGTAGACCGCCCTCTTTAGATTCTTAGAAATGCATTGATGTCCCTGTAGCTCCAGTTTCACCTCCTAAGAATGTAGTAGCACCTAGTGCATTCACTAAGACTAAAGCAAATACTAGTTGGAGATGGCAGAAATGGATATATAACACACTAGGATTTAAATGGATGCCTAAAGTTATTGATGTATGTATGTCTACTATAACTGCTCCAGAACCCTCTAACATTTCGGGTTCCACATCTACTTCTATTCCATCTGTGTCGTCTGTGTGTAATGCAGGTGATACAGATCATTCTCTGGATTGTTGATAGCGGATGTTCCCGACACATGACAGGCAACCTTAAACTGTTATCAAACTTTATTGCAAAGTTCATTAGCACTGTCAGATTCGGTAATGATCACTTCGCAGCTATCATGGGCTACGGAGACTATATCAATGGGAACATCGAAATTAGCATGGTTTATTATGTGGAAGGCCTCGGTCACAATCTGTTTTCAGTAGGTCAGTTCTGTGATGGAGATTTGGAGGTTGCTTTCAGGGAGAAATCTTGTTTCATTCGTGATCTATAAGGAAACGACCTTATGTCTGGCTCGCGTAACTCAAGTCTTTACACTATCTCTATGCAAGACATGGCTGCTTCATCTCCCATCTGCTTACTTTCAAAGGCAACATCAACAAAATCCTGGCTATGGCACCGTCGTCTCTCACATTTAAACTTTCAAACTATAACCAATCTTGCTCGACACAAACTAGTTGAAGGTGTCCCACGATTCCGGTATTCTAAAGATCACCTTTGCTCAGCCTGTGAACAAGGGAAAAGCACTCGTGCTCATTTTCCTTCAAAGGTGGAACACAGCTCTCAGCATGTGCTTCATTTTCTTCACATGGATTTGTATGGCCCAATGCGCGTGCAAACTATCAATGGCAAACGCTACATCTTAGTAATTGTTGATGACGATTCACGATGGACTTGGGTCTACTTTCTTCGAAGCAAAGACCAAGCCCCACAAATGATCATCAACTTGTTGAAACAGACAGACCTTGATAGATCTTGAGCTCGTGGATCGTTATCTATGGCTATGTAATCACAAGCACAATAAAAGACAATCTCTACGACTTATATTTATCAGCGGAATATAAACACAAGTAATTAACTAAGAACTCTGTGATCCTCTATGGATCGTTATATTAACTAAAACTTTGTTTTTCCAATCAGTACATAACTCATACTATTGTGTTCCTTTTATAGACAAGGAACCCTAAACAAAACCCTAAACCGTTTCCCAAGAAATGTATAAACATAAAACTAAATAAGATATACACAATCACTTCCTAATAAAGCTCATGTATATCCAAACTAAATATACTAAACACGGAATAATCACATCCGCAGAAACAAACTAATAACAATTAAACTTCAGCAGATCATGTCTTCGGCAGAATCCACACTACTTCAGTAGAATCTCTTTGGCAGTAATTTCAGCATAATCCAAACTTCACATAATTCCCAACAATCCTCCCCTAAACTGGAATTTGACTCGGTTAAGTTCCAGTTTCTTGATAGATCTTTAACAAAACAGCACCAGAGGATTGTTCACAAACATCAGCAGTAATGAATCCAAATAAGAACATCTCTGTGATGAAGAAACTCTGAAACTCCATATCTTTACAGCAACAAATGACAATAGGTACATCAAAACATATTAGTTTCATACTATTCTCATCACATCCAGGTGTGTAAACTCCTGTGAGAGGTGAATCATTGAAAATAATGGATTTGATGTCTCTTTACCAATAGCCATCACTACTGGAGTAGCCATATGTTTAAGTTCGTAAACTATGGTACACTGATAACCATCTGATTTATTGGCAAACCAGAAACCATATAAACGGATTTGAGATGTCTTTACCTGGAGCCGTTTGCTCAGGACTAGTCAATTCTTAGAATTGGTGAATTGAGAACCAAATATGGTATCCCACTGCCTTTACCACAAGCCATATACATGTGGGCTAGTCAATTCTTGGATTCCAAAAAGGAATAAACCATGGTGAATGGAAAACCATGCAACACTCAGCAATGAAGCATGGGTGGTTGCATTCCCTATGATTTTGAGCAAACCATTACAGCTATCAACAGATTGGATGTGTCTTTACCAAAGCTGTACCCCTTGGACTAGCTAACTCTTTGACATACACAAAGTATATCTGGTGAGTCAATAACCATCAAAAGTATACAACAAACCTGCACTAAAAGTTAGACAAACCAATTTTTTTTTTTTTTTTTTTTTTTTTTTTTTTTTTTTTAACTAAATAAAGAAAGAGAACAAAAATTACAAAATAAACAAAATATTACATACAAGATGAACCTTGATGTTGCAGAAGTTGAGTTTTAATCAAACCAACACATTGAGAAGCATGAAGTGCATCATTGCCAACAGGATTAGGAGATACTTCCAACTTCTGTCTTAGCATTCTTTCCATGAATTCAACAGACAAAGGATAAATCTTATCCGAGAACATACACAAAATCATACCACATTGTGTCTGAACCACATGAATACATGGTAGAGGATAAAACCTCCAACTCTCAATCTCCCACTTATGTGAATTCTTCCAAATAGAATACCCTTTACCTTCTGGAAAATTAGAATCAAATAAGACTTGAAGATCACCCAATAAATATAAACCAGAACCCGTTGGTGAATGAATAGTATAATACTGAGTGACATGTTCATACAACATCTTCAAATCATGTCTATTCACCAAATGAAAGATGTCCTTCAAGAAGTTGAACTGAATAACAGTATTATCCAGTCGATAAACAGTGTTAAGCTTCCCAGCTTTCCAATTGATCAATACCACATGTGTACCTTCAGGAAAAACCTCAACAGGTCCAACTTTAATAAAAGTTGACTCATCAGCCTTGAGATCTAAAGAAATATTCTTTGAAAGATGTTTCCTAGCCAGTCTGACAGAACTCCTTAAGGAATTAAGTTTCCTTTTAACCATACTTTTCTGCCTCCTACCAGCTATTTTATCTGTATCAATCTATAGATCATCTTTCTTACTCAATGGATCACCCAAATCCACACTAGGCAATGCTTCAGAAGAAACAACAGAAGACTCAGCAGAAACAACCGTATCAGTAGAAGGATTAGCTTCAGAAGTTGTTTCAGAAGTAACAACTGAAGAAATCACCAGAGGCAAAACAGCATCAAAATTATCCACTATATCAACTGTTTTAGGTCTCTTTGCTTTAGAAACATCTGACAGAGTAGCAAGCCTATCCAATTTAGAAGAAGAAGTAGAACCAGATGAAGAAATCTTCATAATCATATTATACTATCTGATCAAAGCATCATCAGACAAAGCACAGATTTGCTTCATTGACATGCCAGAATTATAAATAGTAGAACTATGATTCTTCACAACTCTCCTCATATGAGCCCTCTTCTGAGCAACAGTCATTGGTTTTTCCCTTTTTGCTTTATGTCGTTGAGCAATAAGAGCTCTCCTCTTTGCAGCCTCTTCTTGCTTCTTTTGATTACCAAGAGCCACCATTTGATCCACAAAATTCTCATCATCAAAAGATGCTCCTAATATAAGTTTTGCAAGATCTGGATCAGATGCACCTTGAGTAGTATAGGCATCCCATTGATCATCAGTGATCTTAGGAAATAATGCATCAAGCTCTAATTTTCTTTCTGTAGAAAAATTAGAATCAGACTGAGCTTGAAGAAATTCAGCAACAACTCGACTCTTCTGCATATTTTCATAATCAACAAACATCCTAGCTTGAGCTTGATGTTCATCTTCAGTTACCAGACCTGAACCAATCATATCATCAATCACAACTTCCTTTCCTTTGTCAGAAGATTCCACAGCAGAACCAATTTGAGCTTCAGAAGGAACACC
Organism: Chrysanthemum seticuspe; assembly: GCA_019973895.1. Lineage (NCBI taxonomy): Eukaryota > Viridiplantae > Streptophyta > Magnoliopsida > Asterales > Asteraceae > Chrysanthemum > Chrysanthemum seticuspe. Next base: position 278,563,476 of record BPTQ01000006.1, on the reverse strand, counting down.
CAAACCATCATCAGAAGAAACATGTTGAGACAATTTCTCAACAGGTGTAGAAAAAACTTCAGAAGAAGAATTCAACTTATAAATTCTCCCAGCCATAAAAACTTCATCATCATCTGTTGAAGGTGAAGAATTTGGTTGTTCTTGTACCAATGAGACTTGACCATGATCAGAAACAACCTCCTCAAATAGAACATCAGCAGTTGTATCAACAACATTTGGCTCCTTTGAAGTTTCAGTAGATACCTTATTCAGATATTGTCTTCTTCGTTTTCTAGTAAATATAATAGGCACCTTGCTCCTTGAAGATTCAGCAATAGGAGAAGAAACATCAGATGTAAGAGCTGCATCAGCCAAGATTCCTAGTGATGCATGCTGAGTCTCTTCTTGCTCCTCTTCAGAAGAAACCAAAACTCTCTTTTTGCCCCTTTTACCAAGTAATTCCTCCAAGTTCTCAACTTTAGTCTGCAACTCCACAATCTTACCACCAAGAGTAGACTTGGTCTTTGCAAGCTCCTTCTTGAGATAAGCCACCTCACCTGCATACTTGTTCACTAGAGCATATATTGAGGTAAGTGTAATAGGAGCTTCATTGATAATTGGAGCTTCATTGGACCTTTCAGGAGGAATATTAACATGCTCAACATTAGAAAATCCTTCACCAAATTGATTCCTAATAGGACTAGGTGTGGGCAATCTATCAGTATCAACCTGAACCTCATCAAGAGAAACTTGTGTAGGTGATGAACTAGGACAAGGTCGAGGCGAAAGTATGGATAGAGGTAAGTCAGTAGGAATAGTAGATGTCTCAGCATTCGCAGAAGGGCCCTCATCAACAGCAACTGAAGAATTACCATCAGTAGTATTGGTAGAAGGTAAAGTAACACCATTATCCTCATCAGCAGTCTCATTCCCCTGAGGTAACATGGCTTCTAATAAAGGAAAATGTGTCCCCTCAAATTTAGTTCTCATTGAAGCAAATAACTTAGAAGATAAAACTCCTATGGGATGAAAAGCTTGGGTTTGGGTAGAAACATCCAATATCCTCTATAAAAACCTAGGGTACATCAAAAACTTGCCCTTTTTCCTAGTTATATTCTCAACCATATTATCGAAAATAAACTTAGAAAAATTATAAGTTAAACCCTGAGATAGACAAATAATACCACATCCCAATTGAGTCGAAAATTGATCCCATCCTCCGGATTTATTGCTTAAACACTGAAGCAATGTATGAACCAAAAACCTCCACATAGGACAAAGCTGATTCTTTAACCACATGTCAGTCCTTGTACCTTGATATCCAATTGCTCTAAGCCCATCAAGTACCACCGCAGCATTAGAATGATAAACTCCATTCTCATCATTCAAACGAAGTTGTCTTCTTATCAGCTCCTCAGTCACCACATACTCTGTTCCGTCAACCCTTGCTACAATCTCTATATCACTCCTTTTCATAGCCGATGCCCAAAATTGAGTAATCAATGATTCATATATAGCATTCGGAGAATGTGTGAGAGCATACTGAATCTTTGATCTTTGTAAGAATTCAATCATCGGTCTATACAACTCGTCACCCCTAGCAGTTCCCAGAAAGGTGACCTTATTATGATCATGCTTGAATTGAAGCGCCATGAGAGATTTTGAAAGTTAGGGTTACGATTTACACAAATGGAAGTGTTTTGAATGAGAGTAAAAAGAGAATTACTTAATATGAGACGAAGATATTCAAGTAGAGAATAAGTAGAAATTTCCCAATTTTGGTCAAAGTTGACCAATGCTGATGTGGACTTCTACTTTTACTTAATTTCACTTTCAACTTCGGTAGAAACACTAGCCATTCTGCTGAAGAATAACAATCAGCAAAAACATATCACTTATTCAAGAAGCTTCAGAAAATATCTTTTTACTGTTTCACCCACTCGCATTAAATCTCATTAACACTTGAAACCGTCTATAAAACAATCCCAATGCACACATATCTCTTCATCAAAAACCCCCAAATATCATTGCAAACCCTAATTCCATCAAAGCTCCAAAATTAGCCACAATAAACCATGAGTATCAAACCTGAGGTCATAGATCTCACAACATCATCCTCATCATCATCATCAAGTGATGATTCAAACCCATGGCTTCATTACTTTCCACAACCATATCCACGGCCAAAGAAATCACCCTTTCTCCCTTCTTCAGAAGATGATAGTGTAGTGAATCCAAGTGAATCTGCTGATGATTCTGATGACTCCTATAAGGAGATAACATCTTACTCCCAACCTCCAGCACCTCAGCCTCAACGAAGGCCACGAGCCAGAAATCCACCACTCCCTAAAGATAGAGAGGTGGTTCTCGGTCTTTCTGCATCAGGTTTTGGTGCATCAACACACATCGTATAGAGGAAATGCTTCAGGATAGTAGATGGGTTGCATTTTGGTTGAAATCAATAGATGAAGCACAAAGGACACATTATTTTTCTTCATCATCATGATTTGCATCAATCCATCCTCTCCATTTTGATCCTTAGCATCCTCATCATAGTAGTTATGCATCTCCAGCCATCGAGATAGAATGAATGGGTGGTTATGCAAGACTTCACGAATGCATATCCAGCATCTAGTGTGAAAGATGTGAGCGATCATGCATATCCAACAGCCTGTTAGATGTTGGAATAGATGATATGTAATAGATTAGGATTAGCAGATCATGTAGATGCATTAGATGTTGATTGTACTATGTAAGATGTAAGCTGTAAACTGTTTCTTGAATGAATGAATGAACAATTTGCTTCAGTACTTCTTTTGAATGAACCATATAACTTCAGTACATTGTCTTCAGAGGACACAAATGACTCACTTCAGCACTTTGAATTCAATAGAAACAAGCTTTAGAGCTTTCTTGACCATATCCCAAATGAACAACCAATCTGCAAAACAGAACAAACACAGGGAAACACACAAACCAACAAAGAAAAACAAACTAAGATTACATTAGCTGGTTAGTGTTAGAGAAAAGCAAACAAATATACAAAATTACATAGCAAAATGCAAAGTATACATAAATCCTCCCCTGAGGCATATGCCTCCCCTGAGGCCTATGCCTCCCCTTAAACTTTGCAGTTAAGGGTTAAGCATACCAATATGGACCACAAGGTGTTGAAACCTTGGTCCATCAAAAGCCTTTGTTAACAAATCTGCCACATTATTATCAGTATGAATTTTGACCACTTTTATCAAATGTTTATCATATGCATCTCTTATAAAGTGGTGCCTGATTTCAATATGTTTTGTTCTACTGTGAAAAACTGGATTTTTAACAATGCATATGGTACTTTGATTATCAATAAAAATTGTTGTGTTCATGAAATTGTACCCATAATCCAACAATTGATTTTGAATCCAAAGAACCTGTCCACAGCAATTTGCAGCAGCAACGTACTCTACTTCAGTAGATGAGGTAGCCACGATAGTTTGTTTCTTGCATTGCCAAGAAATCAATCTCTTTCCAAGGAATTGGCAACCTCCAGTGGTGGACCTCCTATCCAGATTTGCACCAGCATAGTCACTATCACTATAAGCTTCCAACTTAAAAGGAGACTCTTTTGGGTACCAAAGACCTAGATGAGGTTGGCCTTTGAGGTACTTAAAGATCTTCTTAACCGCATTGAGATGGGAAGTCAGTGGAGTAACTTGATGTCGTGAACAAACACTCACAGCAAAAGTAATATCAGGCCTTGAAGCTGTTAAATACATCAAAGAGCCAATCATAGACCTGTATAAATGAACATTCACAGGTGTATATGCTTCATTGTTGGTCTTTGTCTTTGGAGCTTCATAAGGTGTAGTGGCAGTCCTTACACCCTCCATACCAAACTTTTTCAAGATGTCCCTCACATATTTGTCCTGACTGATAAAGATACCATCAGGTTTCTGCTGAACTTGGAGACCCAAAAAGAAAGTCATCTCTCCCATGGCACTCATCTGAAACTCTCCCTTCATAAGCTCCTCAAACTCCCTGCACCAAGCTTCCTTTGTGGATCCAAAAATAATGTCATCCACATACACTTGCACAAGAATAATGTCTGTGGAATTCTTCTTAAGGAATAGAGTCTTATCAATTGCACCTCTTCTATAACCATGCTTCAGAAGAAATGTAGAAAGCCTAGAATACCAGGCTCTGGGTGCCTGTTGTAGTCCATAGAGAGCTTTGACTACCTTGTAAACATGATTAGGATGATCTGGATCTTCAAATCCTTTAGGTTGAGTGACATAAACCTCCTCTTCAATTTCACCATACAAGAAGGCTCCTTTAACATCCATCTGATAGACCATAAAACCCATATAGGATGTATAAGCTAAGAAAATCCGTATGGCCTCAACTCTTGCCACAGGTGCAAACACTTCATCATAATCTATCCCCTCCTCTTGTCTATACCCCTGTGCAACTAATCTGGCTTTGTTTTTAATGACAACACCTCGTGCATCTCTCTTATTCTTCAGAATCCATTTAGTCCCAATTGCATACTTACCATCAGGTAGTGGTACCAATATCCAAACCTGCTGATTTTGAAATTGTTGCATCTCATCCTGCATTGCTTCAAGCCAACTTGAGTCTTCAAGAGCCTGAGTAACACTGGTTGGTTCCACTTGTGAGAGAAAACAAGCAAAAAAACAATGTTCATAGTCTGTGTGATTGTCTCTCTGCTGATTTGAGACATAAGAGATAAAAGCCACCTGACCATATTTAGAACGTGCTACAGTACCCCTTGTTCTAACAGGTGCATAAGGATCACCAATAATATTAGTCTGTGGATGAGCATTGTTGATCCTTGTAGTAGTAGTGGTGTTGACATCAATGGAGGAATCAAGATTAGTCACAGTAGGTTCAAAGTCAGTGTCATAGGAAGGTGTGTTGAAGATTCCTGCTTTAGGTAGATGATGACCAATATCTGAAGGTGTTGGAAACCTTGTATAAGGTTCTCCAAGGTCTGTTGACACTCTAGTAGAGATAGGAGTAGAGTCAACATGTCTTTCAGCCGAATGGGAGAGGTAAGGAGAAACAGAATCACTTTCAGCAGAATTGATGTTTCCACTGATTGCTTCACTGGCAAGCTCCTCAACATTCCTCTTAGCATCTAAATTGGCTGCATACTCTTGTTTCTTCAGTCTGGCAAGGTCCTCAGCATAATGGAATTCATCTTCACTCACATCAGTATAATCTCTAGAAGTGTCACCTACAAAATTGTTAGGAGAGAAAGAAGGCACTACAATGGGTTGTTCATCATCTTCAGACCCACTGTCAGAATGAGCATCCATAGTCCCTGCACTGGTAGTTGGAGATGCTTGAGAATCTGCATGTTGATTAGCCATATGTCTAGAATAACCCAATAATCAGTTAAGTAATCAAGGTCAAATGACCAAACATGACCTTGTCCTTGAACATTAGGCTTGTCTTCTAGAAACCTCAGATTCAATGTCTCCTCAATCTTCTTAGCAAATACATTGTAAACCCTGTATGCCTTACTATGAGCAGAATATCCCACAATATAACCATCATCAGCTTTCTCATCAAATTTGCCCAACGGATCACTTGTATTCAGAATTGTCACTTGACAGCCAAACGGTTTAAGGTAATGAATAACAGGAACTTTCCCAAAAAGAAGTTCATATGGTGTTTTGAGATGTGGTCTAGTAATGGACACTCTATTTAGTACATAACAAGCTGTACCAACAACTTCAGTCCAAAACATGGTTGGAAGTTTAGAGTCTGCCAGCATTGATCTTGCAGCCTCTATTAAGGTCCTATTTTTTCTTTCTGCCACCCCATTTTGTTGAGGGGTTCTTGGAGTGCTATAGTCCCGTTTGATTCCTTTTGACCTGCAGAATTCTATAAGTATAGCATTCTTGAACTCTGTCCCATTATCACACCTGATTCCTTTCACCTTTTTGTTCAACTGATTTTCAATAAGGGTAACGAAGTCTTTCAACACTGTAGATGCTTCATCTTTGGTCCTTAGAAAGAATACCCAACAAAATTTGCTATACCCATCAGTGATCACCAGACAAAAATATTTATGATCAATGCTTCTCACTTGAGTTGGACCAAACAGATCCATATGAAGCAGCTGAAGAGGTTCAGAAATAATGCTCACTTCCGTAACAGGAACACCTTTGTATGAGGCTCTGTGCTGCTTTCCTTTGTTGCATGCAACACAGTTATGATCATTGGTCAAAAATTTGGAAGGAAGACCTTCAACAAGGCCCAGTTTAGAGAGCTGGTTTATGGTCTTGAAGTTGACATGGGCCATCCTTCTGTGCCATTTGGTGGACTCATCCGCGGATGCTTTAGCCACCAAACACGTTAAGTCACCTGCTGGTTTGACATCAGTTAAGTTAAATGTATAAAGATTGTGACTGCGAGGAACTTTCAGCAGAATTGAAGTTTCTTCTGTGAGTTTGAAGTCTTTAGATAGAACAAGACATTCATGCTCTGTGAAGAGTACTTTGTTCTTTGTGTCACATATTTGTGAGATGGAAAACAAATTGAAGTGTTGAAGTTCCTTGACATAATATACATTCTCAAAGTCTAGCTGAGGTGTTTTGATGGTCCCTTTCCCAGTGATTCTTCCATCACTTCCTCCAAAGGTAACATTGCCTCCTCCTTCTATGGGTACAAAGTTATGCATCATATCCCTGTTTCCTGACATACTTCTAGAACAACCACTATCAACAATGCCAACATCTTTATGCTTAAGGGGATGATCCTACAACAATAACAATATATATACAGATAATTAGTACACTATGGAGGCTCAAGTCATTGCTGACTTGAACCTGCCTTGTGGATCATATGAGTTATGCCAAGCAGAAGTATAAGATCCACTATTGTTCTTGGGTTTCCATTGAAACTTAGGTCCCTGTTTATTCCAAGAACAACCTGCTGAGGTCTTGACAGCAGTGTCCCAGTACCCTTTCCCATTAGTCATAGAGTTAACATATCCAGGCCAAAAACTATTTTTAAAATATTCACTTGTTGGTTGAACATATGATCTTACAACTGTTTTTTTCCAAGAAAAAGGAGCATTAGTTTTAGTTGCTTGTGGAACATAAGGTGGTATATCCTTAACATTGGTCCACATTGGTCTAGAATTCCTAGAATCACCACACCTACTCATCCTTTGCTCATGATAATCACAATCCTTAATTAAATGAAATTTACTTCCACACACAAAACATGTCTTCTGTTTAGAAGATTTATTCAAACCAAAAGATGTGTTATTACAAGCAGAAGTATTCAAACCAAAACCATGAAAAGAATTGTTTTTAACAATACTATTATGCAAAGAATTAAAAAGCAAGTCTTCAGAGGCAACTGTCTTGGAAGTGGATTCCTTGGCAGCAACTCTGACATGCTTATTGGGAGTCTTGGGTGCAGGCAGGGGTGAAGACTTGGGAAGGTCAGACTTGTCATTTGAATCACACTCTGTAGACCCTTGCTTGGAGGACTTGTCACTGTTAACACAAGAGACAAAGTCATTAGAAGAAGTATCATGGTCTGGCAAGTCATTGGACTTTTTGCCATAGAGATGGTGTGATCCATCAAAGTCAACAGTAATGGAAAGGTCAATGGGTATGTGCTCACCTCTAATAGGTCCACGGACAACATGTAGGTCACCTTCTTTCACAAAATTAGCTAGGCCTGCTGGTGTAGATTTGCGAGTGTCATCTCTAGCTTCTATTCCTACATACTTCTTAAAGCCTAAACCTATAGAAGTATTTGGAGTTTGACTAGCATAGATGTGACTAGCTAACTTGTTTCCATTTAATAACCATTCTTTATGCCTAGCAATTTCCTCATTAAGTTTCTCTTTAAGCTCTAAATTTTCTGACACTACATCTGCTCTTAATTTCTCAGACCACTTTAACTCATTATTAGCACATTCGAGATCCCTTTCTAAAACACCTATCTTCTCATCATAAGCTATTTGATTCTTCTGAAACCAAACCTTTTGTCTTTCTAGTGTTTTTAAAGCCTGTTTATAAGCTTCAACTTCCACATAGTATTCATTATATTTAGGTTCCAAAATATCATAAGCTTTTTTGAGTTCATTATAACGCTCACTACAACCAAACAAACAGTTTTGTACCTGAGAGATGCCCATCAAGGCAATCTGATCATGCCTATCCTCTGAAGTACAGCTTGCAATCAAACCAACATTATCATTACCAGGACCATCATTATCTTCCTGCTCATGTTTCTTCCAGTCCACATTGCTATCTAAAGTGACCAAAGCAGCTGATCCTTTTGAAGTTCCTGCCTCCTTCTGATACTGCTGATAAGAAGAGTATCTTGTCTCATCACCAGCTTTCCTGTCTTTGCATTCTCTAGAGAAGTGACCCATTTGTTGACATGTGAAGCATTTAACCTTCCTCTTGTCAAACCTCGTTGGATCTAGTCCTTTGAATCCAAACCTTCTGCCAGCTTTTCGCTCAAAATTCTTGATATCCATGGAAAGCATGGCCACCTGCCACCTCAGCTTCATCTCTTCCATCTCAAGCGGGTCCACCTGATCAAAATCCTCATAGGCCAGATCCTGCTGAGGATCATAATCAGCAAAGAAGGATCCAAGAACATCTTCCATAATACCACTCGATTTAGAATGTGAGCTTGATGAAGGAGTAGCATAAGATGATGATGAATATGTTGGGCTTGGACCATAACTCATCTTTGGGGTAGAGGCTCCAACGAATGCAGTGTGACTAGCAGAAGAAGATGATCTAAAAGGACTTCTTACATCATGTTCAAGAGCTTTAAGTTTGTGGTACAGCTCATCAAAGGTAATCATGTCCAAACCACCTTTAGCTTTTAAAGCAATGCTTACGTGTAGCCAGGATGGAGGTAAAGACCTCAGAAACTTAGAATTACAATCATCATTATCTGGATTTGCCTGCAGCTAATTTAACTGCCTTAAAATCTTGTGAAACTTGTCATAGCCCTTGTGAATTCCTTCCTCTTCAGAGATTTGAAAATCCTGAAACTGTTGTCTCAGCATGGACTTTTTCAGTCTCCTAGACTCCTCATTCCCACCGAACTTTGCCTTAATTGCTAACCATATGTCCTTAGCATCTTGCATGAAGTGAAAATCACTCAAGTGATCCTCAGGAATAGCTTGAAGAAGAATGGTTCTAACCTTGGTTTCTCTCTGAACCGCCAGTAATTCTTCAGCAGTTTTGGGAGGAACATTAGTCATCATACCTGCAGCATTCGTGGTAGTTCTCTTCAAACTGTTTCCCTTCAGCATTCGTGGTAGTTCCCATAAATTCCAGTCAATGTTGGAGATCCAGTTCTGCATCTTCATCGCCCAAAGATCATACTCCTCCCTTTTTAGGTAAGGAAACTTAGCATTGCTATTAGAGAGACTTAGTTGTTGCAGATGGGTGGAGTTTTGGTTGTTGGTGAATTCACCATCAACATCTGATCCAGGCATGATAATTTTTGTTATGGTTGTATGGGTGTTCAGAAAAACTTGTCCTTAGTATCGTAGAGACTCTCACGAGGCTCTGATACCACTTGTTGAAACAGACAGACCTTGATAGATCTTGAGCTCGTGGATCGTTATTTATGCCTATGTAATCACAAGCACAATAAAAGACAATCTCTACTACTTATATTTATCAGCGGAATATAAACACAAGTAATTAACTAAGAACTCTGTGATCCTCTATGGATCGTTATATTAACTAAAACTTTGTTTTTCCAATCAGTACATAACTCATACTATTGTGTTCCTTTTAAAGACAAGGAACCCTAAACAAAACCGTAAACCGTTTCCCAAGAAACGTATAAACATAAAACTAAATAAGATATACACAGTCACTTCCTAATAAAGCTCATGTATATCCAAACTAAATATACTAAACACGGAATAATCACTTCCGCAGAAACAAACTAATAACTATTAAACTTCAGCAGATTATGTCTTCGGCAGAATCCACACTACTTCAGTAGAATCTCTTCGGCAGTAATTTCAGCATAATCCAAACTTCACATAATTCCCAACACAACTTTCTCACGAAAATTCAAGTTCAGCTCCGGAACACCGTCCGCCAAATAAGAACAGACAAAGGAACTGAATTTGTTAACCAAACTCTTCGAGAATTTTATGAGAAAGTGGGAATTGAGCATCAGACATCTATTGCACGTACACCAGAACAAAACGGAGTTGTTGAAAGACGAAACCGAACGTTAGTGGAAGCTGCAAGAACAATATTAGACCTTCAAATCGTAACTAATTGTAACAAGAACGTCGAAGGTGATTGCAAGCCAAAGCAGAAAGTTGTTGAGGCAAAACAAGACCACATGCACGTTATCTACAGACTACGAGTTAAGGGTGAAAGAGTATTTTAAGAGCTTCTCAAACCAATTGTTTAAGTCAAGGAAACAGACAAGAATAAACCGCCTGCCACAAGGCCTCGACTTGAACTTAAAAGCACTCTTTCAACACAACCCTTAATACACTTCAAACCTAATACGACTTTAATGACGGCTTCTCTAAGATGACTTCATCACACCTAAGACGGCTTCTGTATTAGACGACTTCAAATTATCAATAATCAAACAAAGACGCCTTCACTAATAAGGCACAAATCATATAAATCAAACCTATATGTACTCGAAATAATCC